>JAQZBX010023785.1:0-30595 GCA_029593785.1 Cabassous unicinctus
GCTGCGAGGCCCTGCTGCATCAGCCCACCATGCTGCGCGGGCCGGCCTGCCCCCACAAGGAGGCCCCCGGGAAGCGAACCCGGGGCCTCCCATATGGTAAACGGGAGCTCTATCGATTGAGCCACACCCACTTCCCCTTGATTGATTTACTCACAGCAAGTTATTGGAATTTCCTTTCTTTTTTCCTACTATTTCCAGAAGTTCCATGGAGGGCTCTCTTTGGTTGGGCTTGGACCACATGCCTATCCTCAAACCAACTGCGATAGTCAAGACAACGCAGTGTTCTGATTGGTCAAGTCTGTGCCATGTGTCTACCCAGAGAGTGGACGGAATGGAGTGGGGCACCATCACCCCTACCACATATAATGGGAACAGGGGGACTGTCTCCCTAAATAAATGTTGGTTTCTGTTACTAAAAGGAAAGACAGTAGACGCCAGGCAGGTCAATCAAGGAGATAAGGGGCCACTGATTTGAATGAAGAGGTAAATGTAAGAAAGCATTAGTCACTAGAGAAGTAAATGAATGAGTTAATGAATGAAAAAATGATGCTTCCTTGGGAAAAGGATAAGAGAATACCCCCAAATGGGGAAAAGTCAATTAAGGGCATATTAATGGTACACTGAAGATAAATTTAGCCTGTTTCATTGTTTTTCAGAAGGGTTTATCTTGCTTAGGACCCAGAAACTTTCAGATGCAGAAATAATCATGGTCTCTCTGTTTCCCTCTGACTTCCCTCCATCTCACTGGAGTGCAAGGATCTTTAGGCTGTCAGCCTTCTTGCCCTCCCAAAGAAGCTCCATGAAAGGAAGTGGTCCCTTCCTCCCTGGCCCCCAAAGCTTACTTTCTTCTTCCATTTCCGTGGGCCTTGCCTTCCTCTTTAGAGAATGCCTTTCCATCAGTTAGGCTGAAAAACAGCCAGGGGCCCATCAGCATTCACTTCCGTGGACAGAGTGACTTCTTCAGCACCAGGCCTAGAGTTCGTTTATCTCTCCCTGAGTCAACGAGATTTTGTCTATAGGCCTTTCTGCTATGTTCCTCTGGAGAGAGGTAAACTGCCTTTAAGTAATTGCTGAAGAAGGCATAAACCAGGGAAATTTGATTTGAGCACGCAATTTGAATCGGAAAATGCTTGTATAAATAACTGAAGCAGCTGAATGCGGCAGGTTTGTGCTTTATAGATTTTTTTTTTTTTCAATCTCAGGGTCTTCAGAATAGAAGTTCTGCTGCTGCAGCTAAAACCATCCCTGGCCTTTGCACTCTGGTCCTATCCGAGTTTGGCATCATTAACTACCAGTCTGGAGCCTGGTAAGTTGAAGTTGCCTAATTAACCTGTATCTTTCGAAAAGGAAGAAAAAAATATGCCCAAACCTCAGAACAATGCTATATTCTAGAATAGTGACACAGCCTTTTGAAAAAATGATGTTGAGCTGGAAAGAAGTTTGGAATCACCTAGTGCAACTTCACTAATGAGGGTAAGTCACTTGCTGGAGGTCAGAGACTTTGGAGGTGTCATAGTCAGCTTTGGCTGTAGCAACAAGCATCTCCCAACTCTCAGAAGTGTAAATTTCTAACTTATAATACATTGGAGTCCATGGTTCTCCTGGACTAGGCTGGGCTGGGTGGGGCTCACTCTGCATGTCTTCTTCTGGAGCAGCCACACTGGGTATGCTCTTCTCCTGGTGGATGACAGAAGCTCCAGATGGGCATAACCAAACCACGAGAGCCCTTAAAGTGTCTGCTTGGGTACGGAGTATGCCCCACCTGCTCACTTCCATTGGTCAAAGCAGGTCCTCTGACTGCCAAGCCCAACGACGACAGGGCAGAGATGTAGACTCCACCTACTGGAAATAAGGCAAGAGTAGGGAGACATAGTAATGCAACTCACCACAGGAAGGTGTAGAAATCCTTGCAGTGATGGAAGCCCAAGGATAAATGTGAAAACTGAGAAAACTCCTAAAGTTTCCCGAATTTACATGTCCTTTCTAAGATGTTACCTATTTTGATTAATTTACCCAGCGATGTAAGTTTAATATCTGGGTGGGATCCCAGATTCCTCCCTCATCTCTACTGGCCACATCCAATGAACACCCAAATGCTCATCATTTCTACCTCCCAAATATACCTCCAAACTCCAGACATTCTTTCCATGCCTCATTTCTCAGACTCTTAACAGGTTTCCTGCCTCCAGTCTCTTTCCCAGGGCTCTGCACTGAAGCCAGAACAGCCCTGCTCACATCATATCTAGGTCACTCCTTTGCCTGAAACCCTTCCACAGATTTAAGGATAAAATCCCATATTTCTTCATATGACATTCAAAGTCTTTCTATTTCCTGCTCACCTGTACAGACTCAGTTCCTGCTACTCCCCCACCTGTACCCAGCCCTGGGTTCAATATTTACTTACCTAAGCCTGACCAGCCAGTTTACAGAATAACCAGGTTAACATGGCAACAGGGCTTAGGACATGCTTACATCTCCACTAGGGTTTGCTAAGTAGACAAGAGCTGTATTTAAACAAGTGCAGGACCCAGAGGGATTGGAGGAGAGAATCCAAGCCTCTGTCATATGTGCTCTAGTTGGAGGGGAATGAAGTGAGGCCTGGCTCTTCCATGAGGGCTTAGCAGCTTGGTGGGCTCCTGGACTCCCACCACCATGCGACCAGAACATCTTATTCATCACCCCCTGCTTCTTGAGCCCCACTGAGAGGTCCCAGGACTGTTATGTTTTTAACTATGAAACACCCACTCCCAGCTAGTGGAGAACTGACTCTTGTTTTGTTTTGGTTGTGATCTGGGAGTATCTTGGCTCTTTCTTCCATCATCCTAGTAATGAAGCTTTGCTGTGCTTGGGGTTACCTGAAAGTTCCACATTCCCTTGCAGTGAGCCTGTGTCTTTGCACATGTTGTTCAGTTGTTCTTTGTGGTTAGAAGGCATTTTATCTTCCAATCTATCAGTCTTGTACCCCTTATCCCTGCTCCTGCTTTTCTACCCTTGTTAATCTAGAAAACTCCTACTCAACCTTTCAAACCCAGCTCACACTACATCTTCATTGGAAGCTCCATCCTCCCTGGAAGATTATTCATGTCCTCTCCTGAGCTCATACACCGCCCTGCACATACCTCCATTATTATACTTCTCCCTTTCATTCCTTCAGTCAATTAGTATTTGTTGACAGCCTACTATGTGCAAGGCACTAGAAGGACAGCTGTGTAACAAGACAGACTAAGCTCCTGCTGTCATGATGCTCAGCAGGAGGATGTGACATCAAATGAACCCAGACATGAGCCAGATGGTTAAGAAAGGGGTGAGTGCTGTGAAAGACAAATAAGGTGATGAACAGCAGAGAAACTGGGGAGACCACTTAGAAAGTGAGGTCAGGAAAAAACCCCTCTTTGAGGCAGTAATATTTCAGCTGAGGCCTGAATGAGGAGAAGGAGCTGGGCTGGTGGGGAGATGGGGAGAAAGTGAGTGCAGAGAGGACAGCAAGTGCTAAGGCTGGGCCAAGGAAAGCCTCGGTGGGCCGAAAGCATAGTAAGCAGCCAGGGGTGTAGACATGGGCAGGGGCAGAGCATGTGGACACCCTTCAGGGTATGGCCTTCAGCCACATTAGGGATTCTGGACCCCAGTCTAAAAGCACCTGGAAGACTTGAAGTTTTTTGTTTTTTGTTTTTAAGTTAAATTTGCCATTTTAACCACTTTAAATTTAAAATCCAGTGGTATTAATTACATTTACAATGTTGTGTTACCATCACCATCATCCATTACCAAAACTTTTCAGCACCCCAAAGAAACTCTGTACCCATTAAACAATAACTCCTCATTCCCCTCCCCCCATCCCCTGGTAACCTCTAACCTACTTTCTGTCTCCATGTATTTGCTCATTCTAGGTATTTTATATAAATGGAATCATACACTATTTGTCCTTTTTCTATCTGGCTTATTTCACTTAACATAATGTCTTCAAGGATCATCCATGTGGTAGCATGTATCAGAACTTCATTCTTTTCTATGGCTGAGTAATATTCTTTTGTACATACCATGTTTTGTTTATCCATTCATTGGTTGATGGACACTTGGGTTGCTTCCACCTTTTGGCTATTGTGAATAATGCTGCAGTGAACACTGGTGTACAGATATCTGAGTCCCTGCTTTCAATTCTTTGGAGTATATAGTTAGAAGTAGGATTGCCAGGTCAAATGGTAATTCTGTGTTTAACTTTTGAGAAACTGCTAGACTGTTTTCCACAGTGCTGCACCATTTTACATTCCCACCAGCAATGTCTGAGGCTCCCTTTTCCCTGCATCCACGCCAACACTTGTTATTTTCTGATATTTCAAGAGAAGCCATTCTAGTGGGTGTGAGGTGATAACTTATTGTGGTTTTAATTTGCATTTCCCTAATGGCTAAGGATGTTGAGCATCTTTTCATGTGCTTATTGGCCATCTTTTTTGGAGAAATGTATATTCAAGTCCATTGTCTGTTTTTAAATTGGGTTGTTTGTCTTTTGTTGTTCTTTGAAGGGTGTTAAGCAGAGAATAATGTCACGTGATTCTTGCTTTTGAATGGTCACCCTGGCTGCTGTGTGGATGGTAGCAGGAAGCAAGCGTGGACACAAAGAAGCCAGTTAGTAGAAGCTCTTGCAATAATCCAGGCAAGAGCTGGTGACTTGGACTCGGGTAATGGCCCTGTGACCATGAAGGAGTTGGAAGAGTCAAGATCTATTATGGTAATAGAACCAACAGAGGGTAAGGTCTAACAGAAAGAGCAATCTAGGTAGAATGGGTACCTGGGCAAATGTAGAGGCTTTCTGCTGAAACGTGGAAGACGGGAGAGGAGCATGAAATTGGATAAAACTAGAGCCCTTTTGGGGACATGGTAAGTTTGAGATGGCTGTAAGAGGACCAAGCTGTCTGTCTCCCACTCGGCTGTTCTGTATCTCCAATGTTGAGTGCAGTGCTTGACATGTAGCGGATGCACAGGAAGTATGGTTGAATGGGAGAATCAAAATGGGAGGCTTCAAAGCTGCAGATGACTAATGGCTTCTGGCACAACAGACAATCCAGAGTACCTGGCAATGACTAATTAAACCATTTCAATCTGATGTCCAAAATATCGTATGCTAGAGAGCCCCCTTCTCTCCCCATTAATTGAACAGGCCCTGTCTTTTTGCTCTTGTTCTTCAAATGTAATTAGCCTTTGTGTTTTGACAGTAAACAAGACTCCAATACTTTGATAAATGGCTTGTTTCTGGGAAAGGAGTATTTGTGAATACAAAACCCAGTCTTTTCCCCTTCTTTGTCCACCTCTTTCTCTTTATGTTTTTGTGACCCTTGGGCAACACTATCACTTTCAGGAAGGCCAGACTTCTTAGAAAAAGATTGAAACACAGAAATAATAGCTGTCATTTATTAGCACTTATTACATGGCAGGCAGATACTTTACATGTGATCACCAATCCTGAGAAATAATTTAAAAAATCCTTATGTCCTAGCTGAGTAAACTGAACGAAGCTTATAGAGACTTAAGAGCTTGTTTAAAAACCCACAGTCAGGCTGAGTTGAGAATCAAACGTGCCCAGGTTTATCTGACCCCCAAGCCCACTTCTGTTCTGTAATTCCTTGTCTCCCTAGACTGTGTGTCACTGGCCCTTCTTGAAGAGCCTCTATATGCCTCTCTTGTTAATGGAACAAATAGTGTCAGCTCTTGCCCTTCCTAAGGAATAGTACCTTCCTAATCTTTTCAAGTCTGTCATCTCCTGCGGTTTGTGTTGGTCTTCTCATCAACTCTCCGAGGTTGGGACAATTATCAGCTGCACCTTACAGGTGAAGAAACTGAGTCTCAGCATGGTGAAAGGCTTGCTTGTAGGCTTCAGATCTGAGGATCAAATACAGGACAGTCTGACTACCACATCCACCCCTTTAACTTTTCCACTCTCCACTCTTTCACAGTTGTATCACCCTTTGCCATTGACAGAGATTATTATTTCACAGCCATGGTCCCATTTGATCCTCAGGTAGGCTGACTTCTGAGTTTTTTTTAGAGCTGGGAACACTATTAAAGATCTTCTAAACCATTTCAACCACTTTCCCTTTTCCTGGCCCAGAGAAGGGTATTGAATTTCTCAAAACTCTCTGTAGTAGACCTAGAGCTTGAACCCATGTCTCCTGGATCCAATGGAGTTTAAAACTGTCTGTGTTTCACGATCTTGCATGATAATTGGCTGGTCTCCAAATATTCTCTTAAATACTTAAGAGAATATTGTCGCTCTGTGTGTGTGCCTGTGCTTTCTGCCACAGATGGAGCATGTTTCTTTGCCTAAGCAACCTTGGAAAGGTTTGCCAGACCTCAGGGAGAATCAGGTGAGCAGGACGGAATAGCCAGGGAATGGCTACTCCAAAGTGCTTTCATCTCTTTTGGGACGGAGGCCTCAAAGGGCCCTATGAGGTAATCAGGTGTGGGCATTATCAGTCCCACTTGAAGAAACAAAGCCTGGACGTGACTCATGGAATGCTCCAAGTCCCCTGGGGTGTTGGTGGTGGGGAGGAAATTAGAACCCAGGAATTCCAATGCCGGGTTCTATGTTAATGAAGTAAGACAGTGTGGCACGTCTTTAAGGCTTGAAATCCAAGAAAGAGGTGGAAAACTTGGATGCTTTCCTTATTTTTGTTACCCAATATTACCTTGAGACAAAGAAAAAGGCTCTTCATTTAAAGAACATTCTAGAACACCAAAGAGGACATTCCATCGAGTTGCCTGGCCCTGACCCCTAACCCAAAGCCCATTGGTGACCTCAGACTTGGGCTTCCTTGAAGGCTGCCAAGTGCGCAGACTCCACGACAAACACTTCCTCTAGGCTGTGGGGCCCTATGAGCCCTCTCCTTTCCCAGCAGCATATTTTCCTTTTTCATGCTTGAATTCCAGAGGCCCCCAACCACTTCTGCCTTAATTAAAAATTAAATTCAAAATCATTTCTTAAACCATCCCATAGGCAGTCAACTAAACATGATCATTTGTGCTTTCACTTTAATGTTTTTCAAGAGCAGTGGCTGCATCAGCTTAGTCCCACCCTGTTTTTCTGCTATCTTCTACCACCCCTCCTACCACAAACCTTGCCTGGAGAACTTTGCTTAAACACCTTTATTTTATGTTGTAACGGAGATGTCCCTGTTCCCAGTTCAGAGTGCACTGACGAGTCTTGGTCTGTCCCCATCCCTGTCCCCATGCATGTCTCCTGGAGCTTGCTCATGCCGTGGGGACATTGCTTGGAGCACTTGTATTTGGGGACCAGCTAATTATCATGCAAGGTCTTGAAGCCCAGGCAGCACGAACACCCATCACAAGGTTGGGCAGGCTGCCCTTTGAGCCATCCTGGGCCCTGGCATTGGGATGGGTCTTTTAGTCCAACCCCTGCTCCTGTGAACTTGGACAGTGCCCTTCACAGCTGTCCTTTGCCTACACCGAGCTTCTTTAACCTTGGCATTACTGACATTTTGGGCTGGATAAGTCCTTTGTGGGGGTGGGGTGGGGCTCGGAGGATCTGAAATCTGAAATCCTTTTCATTCCTCCCTGACATGCCTACTTGGCTGGCCAGCCTGGGTCTTGGATCAGGTCTATCTGTCTCAGAGCCCATGAGCCTAGCACCAGGCTTCCCTGCCTCCCACTTTGACTCACCGAACCTCAGTGGCAGTGTGGCCTAGAATGGCAGGAAGCTCTGGTTCTAGCTCATTAGCTAGATGTGTCCCTTTGGGTTTCTCACGCCTCCTCTCGGGATGGTCAAGTAAAAGGGGTGAGTTAGATCATCTCTAAGATTATTTTCCACATTGATGATTAGTAAACTCTGTCTTCTAGGGCCCCAAAGAAGGGAATCCTTGCTGCATGGAGGCAATCATCCATTCAACAGACACACATTGCGCTCCTTCTGGGTTCCAAGCCCTGTACTGGGCTTGGGGCTCTAAAGCTGAAGAAGAGACAGACAGTGCCGTGCCATCAAGGATCTCCAAGTATAGAGGTGGAGGCAGACAGATCGATAGGAAGGATAATGAAAGGAGCTAGGTACTAGGAAAGTAGGGTGTAGCTCAGTTGAAGGCATAAGAAACCATCTCAGGATCAGGGTCAAAACTAATTTCTGGAGCAGCTCTTTCTTTAAGGGCCATGGAAATTGGGCAATTGTAATTGTTAGAGGATCCATCTGTTCCAGTTACCTATTGCCATATATAACAAACCACCCCAAATGCAGTGGCTCAAAACAATGACTATTTTATTATATTTGCTGAATCTGTAGGTCAGGACTTTGGGCAGGGAATACGGGGACAGCTTGTCTTAGACTCAGCCGGGAAGGTGTGAAGAGTGATGACTCAAGTGGCTGGGGACGAATCCTCTGGAGGCTTCTTCACTCACACATCTACCATTTGGGCTGGGATGTTGGGCTTGACTGGGGCTGTCCACTGGAGCACCCATGTGTGTTCTCTCCCAATGGCTTGGGCTTCTCAGTATGGCCGCCCCACAGTGCCTGGGCTCCAAGAGCAAGTGGAAGCTTCCAGGTGGAAGCTGCGTGGAGTTTTATGACCTAGCCTTGGCAGTGACATAGCATTGCCTCTGTCATACTCTATAAGTTGGGGCAGTCACAAGCCCATCCAGATTCAAAAAGAGGAGACATGCATGTCTCCTGGAGCTTGCTAATGCCCCACTTCTTTATGGCAGGAAGGTCAAAAAATGTGCAGCCATGTTTTAAAACCACCACACTGTCCTTATCCCTATGTCTAGAGGGCTGAATTTCTTCAAACCTCAGCAGAGAATCCCACTTTGAAGAATCTCTCCAGGTGTATTTACACCAAAAGCCTACTTCAATTAATCAATTCTAATGCTTCAATTACTCAGCTTATATTTTCAGACACTCTAATAAGCACCACAGATGAATAGGAATTAAGCGGATGGTGCATCTCCCGCAGCCATTAGGAAGACCACACTTGATTTCCCAAGCAGCCTTTATTCACCTTTGTGAATTACCTTCTCTCGCCTTTGTTCAGCACAGGGAAATGCTTCCTTGGTGGGTGGGGGAGGGGCTGGAGCAGGTGCGAAGGCTTCTAAGAAAACGCAGCAGTAGAAACAAAGGCACGTTTCAAGTGAAGACTGGAACCTTTCTGGCATGTTCCCGTTTCCGGTTCCGAAAGACCTGGGTAGCTACCCAGCCTCTGGCACTAAACAAGCTGGGCTTCTATGTACTCACCTGTAGAATAACGGGGTTGGGCTTGATCGTTTCTAAAGGCGTCTTCCAGGTCCAAAGGTGCCTGTGATTTTTAGGAATATTTGTCAAGAGCAGTTTTCTAACACTGATGCCCAGAGGGAGCACCCATATAATAACCAGAATCATTTGAATAATTTGCCTTCGAGAAAAGCTGTTGTTTGCACTCTAGGAAACCAAATCTTTTTCTATGTGTTTGCAAAAATGTATACATACATTTTTACAAAAGTGGTATCATGCTGTAGGTTTTCTTCTGCAATCTCCTTTCCATGGACACTCTGCTATAATATATACTGAAAATCCATCCATATCAGTACATAAAATTGAGCTTACATTTGTCCCATTGCTATATAGTAGTCCATTGCATGGATATGCCATAAATTCTTTAAACAAACCCCCTTGATGGAAATTTAGGTTCTTTCCATTCTTTTTCTTTATAAACAATACTGCAATGAATAATATACATGCATCATTTTGCTCAGGTGTAAGTAGATCTATAAAATAAACTTCTAGAAGTAAATTTCCTGGGTTAAGAGTTATAGGCTTTAGCAATTTTCATATTTATTGACAAATATCTCATCATGTAGGTTATACCAATTTGTTGTATCAATAATGTATGAAAAAGCTTCCCCCACCCCATAGGATATGATCAAACTATCATTCTGGCCATTCTGATAAGGGGAAAATAGCATCTCATTGTAGTTTTAAGTGGCATTTCTCTTTTGTGAGAAAGCTAGCATCTTTTCTTATAGGTAAGGGTCCTTTGTATTTCTTTTCCCTTATAGGCATTGAAAGGACATGTGCTTAAAACATTTGAAACAGATATTGTTAAATTTGTCTGACTGGCTCACTAAAAAGCGCTGCTAGTGCTTCCTCTGTGTGCTAGTCGCTGAAGTCATATACAAACCTGTACACAGATGGAGACGTCGCCACCTGAGCAATACAGCCCATCATGGTTTTCTCAGCTTTGCCTTTAGGTAGAGTGGAACTGAATAGCTCCCCCAGTGATCTCCACCTGCAACGGACTTGGTTTGTATCAGCTAGAAAAATGTGTGGCAGATAATATGATCACCCACAAGCTTTTCTCTGACTCCCCCTACCCCAATTCCGTAGAGTCTCACGAAATGACGGCACCTTATTTTTGCCGAAGCCTGTTTCTTTGCAGTACATTTTGATGTCATTAGGAGTTTTGTCATTTTAAAGAAATAGCCTGCATGGGTCTTTCTAGAAAAAAAGCCAAACAAGACCTGTTCGATCATTTATCTTCATCGGCTCTTTCTGCTGCTGCTGCTGGTAACAGAGCTTCTTTTTCCCAGCACCGCGTTCAGCCTCACTTTTCAAGGTTTAGATGTCGAGATTGTGGGAAGCCTAGGTTTGGCTTCAAGCCTAACCCACACGTGCCAATACAGTTAACCAGAAACCTTGCATTTCGAGGTTAGTAACCTCTGCCCATCCTATGATATGCAATTTTTATTCTTGTGTGGCTCTCAGTATCTGGTATCAGCTGGAGGAAGTAAGCTTGGGAAATTAGCCAGATTCCAGAATTTGTCATGCATCTGGGGTTGTTAGGGACCAAAAAAAAAATGAATTAATAAGATGCAGCCCCTGGACTCAAGTAGCTCTCACATCAGGGCAGGTCAAGCGTAGGCAGATATTTGTAATACAATATGGTAAGCAACATGGCAGAGGGTCAGTGTAGGCTTCCTGGAGGAGGTGCACTTTGATAAAATATTAGTATGAATTGGAGTTAGGCAGGAGGGCAAGGCAGTGTGAGCGAATAAATGGAGAAGAGAAACCTAAGGGGTGTGTGTGTGTGTATTGGTAAGTGACTTGGTGTTTCTAGAGTAGAAGGTATGTTAGAGGCAGTGGTTGAAGAAATAGAAGCTAGAACATGGTGAAACCTGTTTGTTCTCTTAAAAGGCTTGTGATTCATCCCATAGGTTAACATGTCTTTCCCATGACTGGACACAGACAGATGGCATTCCTCTGTGTAATGGATTCTTGGGCATGCCTAGGCTTATGCACAATCACCAGCTCACAAATGTGTGAAAGAGGTGGGCTTTTTACAGTCCTTATAAAGTCTGAATCCACCAGGTCTGGGGCTTGGAGAGGAGTTGAGATCAAAGAAATACAACCCAGCAAAGAGAAATAATGTTCAAGCAGCTCAAACAGTTCATTGTGGAGTCAAATCATGTGTGCATTTTGGCTTAATCTAATTCAACTCTTCGTGCTCAGCAAAGAACAAGCAAAAATTTGAGATGAAGAAACTCAAGGGAGAGATGGGGGTAATGGAAATGGTCCTGAAAATTCCACTCTCACTCCCTGGCACAAGTGGGCATAAGTCCCATCAGTCTCAGTTTCTCACATAACTCTCATCGTGTGAGCACCTCTCTGAGCCAAATGAGGTTCTAGTGTTTAAAGAAAGTGTGCAACTAGCAATGCAACTGGAAAAAGACCTTGAATAAAAGGGGAAAAAGGTAAAGACAAATGAGTTTATACGGCTAAGAGTCTTCAAAGTGAGGCGGGAGGTCATCCCAGAGGTAATGCTTATGCAATCTCAGCAGGATCTCATAGACTCCCAAAGTAGATACTACCTCAAATAGTGGGGCTCCTGAGGGCTCTGGAGACACCTAGGTCCTATGGTCAGGGAAGATAGCTCCAGAGTTTGGTGCCTTGCCAGTGGGCCCGACTTTGGAGTTTGTGCTCCTGAGAGTGACAGAGTTAGACTCAATTATGGCTTCCCTACACATGGCTCATCTGTCCCTTCTATTTGAACTTATACTTGGTGCTGGAGTTTGTAGGTGTACGTCCAAGAGACTTGAATCTCTGGGCTGTCCATGTGCCAGCTGGACCCTGAGCCTCAGTGGAGTTGCAACACTACTCTCCAGTTCATTGTACTCACCCAGGACAACTAATAAGGAGGTGAGGATTGACAACCACCATACCAAGGAAATGAAGAGAGCCTACAACTGCAAGCAAGAGAGTTCCATCCATCAGCTATATGGGATCAAAGCGCCCTCTCAGTTAGAGGTGGAGTGGACATCACCATCTCAGAAT
Organism: Cabassous unicinctus; assembly: GCA_029593785.1. Taxonomy (NCBI): domain Eukaryota; kingdom Metazoa; phylum Chordata; class Mammalia; order Cingulata; family Chlamyphoridae; genus Cabassous; species Cabassous unicinctus. Next base: position 12,299 of record JAQZBX010023785.1, read on the forward strand.
CCTCAGGATTGGGGAATGAATTATGGAATAGAGTAGACTTACTGGTATTCTACTATAGATTTATTGTGATTCTAGCAATGGAAGAAATTTCAACATTGATGTGGAGTCAGTGGCCACTGGAGGCTCTGGAGGCAGGGAGAGGGAAAAACAGGTAATATGGGGGCTTTTTCGGGACTTGGGAATCGTCCTGAATGACATTGCAATGACAGATATAGACCATTATATATCTTCCCATAATCTGCAGAATTTTTGGGAGAGAGTGTAAACTACAATGTGAACTATGGTCCATGCTCAGTGGCAATGCCCCAGGATGTGTTTATCAATTGCAATGAATGTGCCACACTAATGAAGGATGTTGTTTATGTGGGAGGGTGTGGGAGGTGTGGGGAGCAGGGCATATCCCTATATTTTTTGTGTAAGATTTATGTAATCTAAGTATCTTCAAAAAAATAAAAAATGTATGTTAAAAAAATAAATAAGTGTGCACCAAAGAACCAGTCATCCCAGCCATTGATGGAAGGAAGACTGCTGGGCTGGTCACACACAAAACTCAACAGATGCTGTATTTAATGGGCACCTTATGGAATTCCAGAGTTATTCTATGCCCTCTACTTGCCTTGCTGACTTTTTAGCGTAGCACCCAAATGAGAAGCAAATCTACTCCGTTCACTTTTCTAAAAAACGATGGAGATACAAAGACGTAGTTCACAGCCACCTCACGAAGCTCCTCTTTTATTTCCCACCCTCTCTCGCCATGCTTATTTGAATGTCCCGAACGTTCCTCTCCCAACATGGTTCTGTGCAGCTTTCCTAGCCTTTCCTCTCTTCCCCTCCTCTGTATTCATTTATTATGTAGATCACCCGAGGCTCCCTCCAGCAAAGAGAAATCATTTCTATTTCTGGGGGACTATGGGATGGATGGACAGGAATTCCATTGGGCATCCTAGGATTCTCTTTGGAAGGTGGGGGTGGGGAAGGCCATGGACACTCTCACAGTAACCATTTCTGTCCCATACCATTCCAACCTGTTCACATTTACACACAAAAGGGCTATAACTCACAAACACTGGCACTTTGGTTGCCTTGGTCTTGCCTTACTTGTGCTGCACCTCCCAGCTTACTGAATATGCATGGATAACAGGGGACCATGGAAGAAATTCAATTTGAATTTTGGGTAGATTACACCAGCATCAACATTGAAGATGGACCGAAGGAGGGCGAGGCTGGAAATGGAGAACTGTTAAAAAGCTTTTTTGTATGTTCAGCAGCAGCAGGAACGGAGAATTGGGGATTGTGGTAGGTTGAGTTATGTACCCCCAACAAACACATACTCTTCATCTTAATCTGCATACCTGTGGGTGTGAACCCATTGTAAATAAGACCTCTTGAGGGCATTACTTTTTTTTTTTAATATATATATATTTTTATTGCTTCTTATATATATATATATATTTTAAAAGGTGCTTAGATTACATAAATGTTACACAAAAATTACAGGGATTGCCATGTTCACCACCCCCACACCTCCCACAACCTCCCACATAAACATCCTTCATTAGTGTGGCATATCACCTGCAATGGATATACACATCCTGGGGCTTTGCCACTAAGCATGGACCATGGTTCACATTGTAGACCACACTCTCTCCCACACAGTTCTGCATGTTATATGCTGATGTAAAATGGCCTATATCTGTCGTTGTGATGTCACTCAGGATAATTTCCAAGTCCTGAAAAACCACCTGTATTACAATTGCTTTTCCCTTCCCTGCCCCGAAAGCGTCCAGTGGCCACTGGCTCCACCTCACTGTTGTAATTTCTTCCTTTGCTTGAATCACAATGTGTCTACAACAGAATACCATTAAGTCCACTCTAGTCCATAGCTCTTCCCCCAATTCTGAGGAGTTTGGGATGGTGATGTCCACTCCAACTCCACGTGAGATGGGGCTTATATCCCATGGATACAGTGGATGGGATCATCCTGCCTGCAGCTGCAAGCTCCCTCCATTCCCTGGGATAGCCATTTTCCATCATCGTCTCCTCGCCAGGTGACTGGGGTGAGTCCATTGAGCTGTAGAGTAGGAGTTGCAGCTCCACCGAGATTCCAGGCACAGCTGGCACATGGGCAGACCAAAGTCTCCAGTCTCTGGAAGTACACCTACAAACTCCAACACCAAGTATATGTTTGAATAGAAGGGACTGATGGACCATGTGCAGGAAGGACTTATTTGAATCCAACTCTGTCGCTCTCAGGAGCACAGATTCCAAAGTAGAGCCCAATGATAAGGTATCAATCTCTGGAGCTATTCCCCCCTTATATAGGAACTGGGTGTCTCCAAAGGAAGGCATTACTTTTAGTTAAGGTGTTGCCAACTGAATGAGGGTAAGTCTTAATCTGGATTGCCAAAGACCTTATAAAAAGAACTGGGAAGTCACGGAAGCCAAAAAGGAGAGGCCATCACCATATGACGGGAGGCAGAGATACAGACCAAGGAACCCCAGGGGCAGTGTCAAGCCAGCACCAGAGGAGGCAAGCCTTCAGCCTCTGAAACTGTGAGCCAATAACTTCCCATTGTTTAAGCCAACCTGTTGCGTGGATTTGTCAGCATCCTGGGAAACCAAGACAGGTATAGACATGACAAATAGGTCGGTATGAGAATAGTAATTTTGGTTAATAGAATGGAAGGTGAGGAGAGAGGGGAGATGGAAAATTGCTATCTTTTGAACTTGAGTGTCTAAGTACACAGTGGCACCCTCAATGGAAAGGGACTATAGGAAATTATTTATTTGCATGCCACTGCATTCTAGAATGAATTTAATTTGACTTGCACAAATACTTACTGTGCCATAGTAAATAGATGAAGAAACGGTGCAAGGAGAAATTGAAACTAGGAAAGAAAAGATGAAACCAAGAGTGACGTTAGCTTACAAATCCTCATCTGAAGATCCTAAACATTTGCCAGAGATGAGCTATAGATTTTGCTTTAAGCCAACAAATGACACTATTCACACTTGTCAGTGTGGTCAATGATGTCCACCTCTTCCAAGGCCCTGGACTCCGAAAAGTTGAGCTCATTGAAAATCTGGTTTTTGTGTTCTGGGTGTCAGGGGCACCAAGGATCAGGGGAGAAGCATTGATTGAATATTTGGAGAATATCTATGGAGGATGAGGTGTAGAGAGTTTAAAAAATATGGGGAGCCTTCTGGTACTTCCCAGGGCAGAGCAGCATCTGTACTTTCACGGCACGGTATTAAAAAAAGTTAGTTAAGTACATCCATTTACTTGGGAAAATGACACAGGTATGTCATATGCCTTCCGTGATGCCACTTGACAGATTTCCATAGCATCGCCATTTCTGCTATGTGAATATACAGATAAGCAATCTGGCAGCTTAAGGCTTGTTACTGTCATTTCAGAGGTGGCAGATGGTACTGAGCAAGTGTACCTTTGCTGCCGCAGAATCAAGCATGAACACATCACCACCCAGGCTCCTTTCTATTATTCCGCCAGGATCATACCTTAGGAATGCCCAAACTGCCAGCTTGATGGCTCTTGGACTGGAAAAGGCAATGGTGGTCCCCAAGATCTGTTTCCTGGGGAGTCTGTTCTTTGCCGGATGTTAAAGGAATTGAGCAAGGTGTTCATCAGGCGTACAGTCCTGCTGCCCGTGGTGGACCTTTCTCTACTGAGAAACCGTCAGAAGAGGGACTTTTGAGAGTGAGCTCTGTAAAGAGGCTCTTGGCACTGGTGTCGCTGTACCTTGTTGAGTTCAGAATCGGTTAGGGCCTGATTTGCTGATCTTCGCAACTCATGAGTATGTGAGTGTGTGTGTGTGTGTTTGCACATACAAGGTGCATGTTGGGTGTTTGCTTTGTTCTCGGTAGTGAATGTCTATTTCTCTGGCCTGCCTACATCCATTTTCTCTTCTCCAGGAAAATCGCTCTGATCCCCCCTTGAAGTGTCACCTTCTCTGACTTTCAGTTCAGGGCTGATGATGAGACTCAGATGTAGTTAATCACTGTCTTCCTGCCTCCTGCGACTGGTTTAGAGACGGGCATGTGATTTCATCCAGGCCAATGAGAACAGTCTTGGCCGTTTTGATGGAAACATGGGGTAAGAGATATTCTCTTTTCTGCGGGTGTTGCAGCACAGTACCAGCCTGGATTTACTGGGTTTGTTCCATCTTGCCACCACTTGGAGATGACAGACCTAAGGATGGACTGACACAGAGAAAAGGAGACTTGAGATTTGTGGGGAGACAGCCCCTAGATCCTACCATAAATGAAGTCATGTGCACTGTGGACTTCCTTGAGCTGTAAGCCAACAAATTATTATTATTGTTGTTGTTGTTTTTTTTCTTATGTGGGTTTTACTTCTGTTGCTTGCATCTGTAAGTCTCGCCTAAAACATCTCTCTACCTTCTAGGCTTGTCTATCTCTCTACAGGGTCCTGTCCAGCTACTGGCAATATCGGGGAGTTGGTAACTTTTTTGTTTAGCAGTTTATTTCTCCTTTTTCTTCAATGTGTACCTGCTCAATAGTATTGGTTTTAGAGTCAGAGGGATCTGGGTGTGAATCCTGGCCCAGTCAAGCTGGTTTTTTTGCTGTTTACAGGGGATTTAACCTCTTGGACCCTCAGTTTCTTCATCTGTAACTTGGGGAAAATAACACCAAACACCATCAGTTGTTGTGACTGTGGCATAGATAAGTGGCTACGGATTGGGTCCACAACATTCCAAAGCAAGAGATGCCAAAATACCTTATGTGTTTTAAATCTAGCCAGTGGGGGCAGGAAAGGGGCCCACAGAGGAAATCTGACTTTATGTCCCCATTGGCTAGAATGTTGAGAAATTCGATCACAGACATGTTTAAAGGCATTCCCTGCCAATTCCCGATGATCTGCAAAATCTAGGAAACTTACATTGTGACTTAAAATGAGGGTGGGGCCAGAAGCTCAGTCCTTGGGGGCTCCCAGAGATACTGCTGCTCCTTCTGCTGTCAGAGCAGCGAGTTGGAAGGGGGCTGAATCCTCAATTATATAAAGAGACACGGAGGAAGAACGCCCCCATTGTCTGACTCAATGTCATGGTAGCTGGAACTGTAGCCGTCACAGTGTGACAATCGAGAAGACAAGTCCAAGGGACCAGCCGCTGCCGTGCTGAGCACGACAGAGTGGAAGGAAGGAAAGAACCGGGCTTTTTGCTGATATCACTCACTCTGGATCCTCCCACCTCCAGACTTCTTGTTATGGGAGATGAGACAGTTTCCTTATTGTTTAAGCCACCTTAATTTGGGTATTTTACAAAATATAAAAACACCCTAACTGATGGGACCTGCAGTCGAACAGATCTGGAACACTGGGGCTTAGTTACTGATTTTTAAGCAAGGCAGGGAAAATACCTCTTGATCTTTTGAGCATCCTTCAGCAATGAGAACAAAACAGAAACAGGCATCTCCGTAAATTATTCCCCCATATGTAGAAAGCACAGCAGGGACCTGACACATTTTAGCAGTCAGTAAAAGGTAGCTATTTTTCTTTTTCTTATTAGCATAATGCCTCAATAAATGTTAGTTTCTGATCCTATCTCCTTGAGTGTCTCTTCCTTTGCTGCTACGTTCCCCAGTACCTTTCCATTTATCTCCCGTCTCCCCGATTAAAGCTGGCTGTTGAAAACACTGTCAACTCACTCTCATTGAGGTGTCAGTGATAGATAAGGCTTAATGTATGACCTCATTCCCCGAACACCACTTGCCACTGAGATTTACATTTAATAGAGGATTAAAACCTTAAGCCAAAGGAATGAATCTTTAATGGTGAAATCTGATGTACTAGAAAGCTGATGGAAAACTAATATTGGGGAGGGGGTTGTCCCCTTGATGATCCCAATTTTCTCACGGGTTCCCATAAAGGTCTCCAGATTCTCCCAGATTTAAAAACACCATGCCATACAGCATCTCACAATTAGTGGCTGGCAAGCAGCAGATTCCTGATAAGGCTTCGTGGAACTGAACTGGAGTGGGAGGGGGATTTGTGAAATCAAAGGCACAAGAAGAGGGTGCTGCAGCTCCAGAGGGGATTGTCTGTTGAGTGGCTGAGTCAGGCTGTCTAAGAGTGTGGATGGAACTTCCCTGGGGGCTGGTGCCCTGTTGAGCCACATTCGTTCTTTTTTGCTGCAGTAGCTTCATGCATTCCCTTGACATTCGTGCTTCTGGGGCTGTATCACGTTAGGTTTCTCCCCAGCTGCCCATCCCACCTCTTCCCCATTTGTGCACTCGAGTTTTCTCCCCGAGCACCATCCTCTTCTCAATTCTTCTCCCTGCTTGTCCTGACCTCTCCACATGCCTCTGGGCCAGGTCTCTTGGATTCTGTAAGCAAGATACAGGATCTCTCCTCTCCTTGCATCTGCCACCAGATCTTTGGACGTCTCCAGCAGAGGTTCTTCCCTGACCTCCTTCCAGAAAGGTAGCCTCAAACTGGCTGTGTTCTTTAGCTAGAGTCTGCTTCTTTCTAGGAGGACTTCCCTACATGACTCACTTACCAGCTAGGCAGCCATCCCCTCGCCTCATCCCGCAGGTTTGGGAGCAGTAACCGCTCCTCTGCCCCCAAGGGCCCTGGGTTACCTCTTGTCCTTGTGCTTCCCCTCCATCAGCTGTGTAAGCATCTCCTGGGAACTTACGAGAAAAGCACATTTTCGAGCCACATCCCAGCCCTTCTGAACTAGAACTTTGCAGTGGGGCCCAGCAATCTGCATTTTTACCAGCCCTCTAGGCGATTCTGAAACATGCTCAGCTTGAGAATCACTGCCCTTTACCTTTCCACACTTTTGTAATTAGTAACAAACTCTCCTCAAATTATGCTAAACTATTTCCTCTGTTTCCTATGGAGATCCTGCCTGATACAATCATAAAAACAATAGCAATGCCACCAATAACGATAATAGAATTCGGATCTTACACATTCTTTGACTTATAGCACTACCACCTCGTCTAGCACATTGTAGGTGTTCGATAAAGGATCATATCAACACAAGTTTTTTTCCCCCTTAATCTGGCATTTTTTCCAACACACCATCCATCTATTCATCCATTCACCCACCCAGACACTGTGTAGGTCCTGGGGATATAAGGCCAAACACCATCTACCTTCTGCTCTCACAGGTCTCATGAGCCTGTAGGTGAGACGCTGACTCTCTGAGCTTCAGTGATGCCATCAGTTCAATGACGATGATCGTAAGACCCACCCATGGAATTGTGAGGATTGAAGGTGGTGACACACATAGAGATCCTGGCACAGTGCCTGACATTGAAACAATTTCTAATCAGTTTCAGTATTACTTATTATCACAATGGATAACTTATCATATAGCTTAGGAGGGACTCAAACAGAGATAAGAGCTGAGATTTGTGGGAACCCCTCCATGCTGTGAAGCTGGGTAAATACCAACTCACAGATAAAGGATCCTGAAAGTGCTTTGCAAATTGCTTGGAGCTACTTAGGTGTAAGGTGTTGAGTCTGCAGGTCAGGCTATATGCTTGCACTCTTCCCTGTTTTCCCTCTTCAAAAGTTTCACTTTGACCTGGTATTCCCGTTAGAAGGTTAGTCGTCACAAAGGAGTAAACCAATGATTTATTCTGGACCAAAATACCCTCAGGCTCTGCCTATTTATTTTTTACCCTATGAAATGGATACAATTTTGTTGTTTTTATTGGTTAAAAAAGATCTATGTTCATCGTTTTTTGAAAAAACACACAGACACACAAATTATATAAGAAGTACAAAGAACAAAATACATATCAATTGAAAGAAATCATTCAGAACTAGCACTTTTCACGTTTAGGTGACTCTTCTTCCAGACGTATCATTATACATTTATCTGAAACTCCAGCTAGCTCTACAATTTTACATAAATGGGGTCGTTCAATGCAGCCAACCCACTTTTTAGACCAAAATCTTCGGCAGAAGTCCTGGGAAAATTTGTTGGGAGAGACTCTCATCTGACCACCAGATGGCGCTGCTTCTGAATTTATCAGATTTTCGGTCCTCGGTGCCAGTTGCGGCTGTAAATGGTGAATGTCCCAGGTCCTGGGTTTTCCCCATTACTCTTGTCTAGAAATGAAAATGGGTTGCATTTTGTCTTCAGTGACAGCCACAAAGGGCAAAAGTCATGTCCGCCTCCTGACGTGGCACGAATCTCTTGCTTCTGTGTCCCTGCCACACTCGGCAACGCTCTTGGGCTGAAGAAGTTCTGACCTGTGTGTTTCTCTTCTATCTGTCTTCCCCCCTTTCCCAGGCCCCAGATTAGATTGTGTGATCTCTGCAGGAAAAGACCGAGTCTCATAACCCAGAGCTTTGTGCATATAAGGCACTCAACCTGTTGAGTTTAAATTTCAATGAAGAGTAAGGTGGTTTGGAAAATAGTGGTTGGGTGGGCAGGAGTGGGGGTGGGATCGTATGTGTTTTAAAAGTGAAAAACAAAGTCTAAAAAAATTTTTGGACTGGGAGTCAGAAAGTCTGATTTTTAGTCTTAGAGTCTGGCCGGGTGACCTTAGACAAGTCAATTCATCTCTTTGGGGTCAACTTAATTCAGGCGTACAAGAATGGTCTCAAGGCCGTCTTTTTTGGAAGAGGTCAAACCTGGAAACGAATCATTCTGGGCAGAGTAGAGACCCTGGAGAACCGGTGCAGCCCGTGTCTAGGGCAGGGCAGGGACTGCGCTCCTCTTAACAATCTGCCCCCTTGCAGAGCCGTGAGTGCCGGCCTGCCCCATGCATCATTACTAGATTGCCTTCCTTGTGCTAATTGACACACGGTGAAAATGACCAAGTGTGGGAAACAGCAAATGCTTTTGCATTCAACCAGAGTGGCCGGCAAATGGGAGAGACTGCTGTAAAAGTTAACTGAGATTGAAAATGAGCCTGCTAGTGTCTTGTAGGTTGACTGTTCCCTGTTATGGGGAAACTGATCCGATTGACCGCGTGAGAAGTGAGGATGGGGAGGGAAAGTGGCATTGAGGTACCACCTCTGAAGTGTTGAGGTCTTGGGGAGAAGAGTCTCCGACATCTGAGGTCCAGACCCAAGAAGAACCAAGACAGAGGAAATAAAGAAAGCTTGAGATGGAGAAGGGGACTGCCTTGTTCACGTGAAACCTGCAGTGAGAATCCAGCTCCTTCTCAGTCTGAAGTCTACTGAGATTGTGTTCTCATAAAGAGCCCACTACTGGGGGGAGAAGAGTCCAGGTTCTGGCTCTCCTTCTCAACCAGGGATGGTGCTGCCTCCCAGGGGACATTTGCAATGTCTGGAGAAGTTTCTGGTTGTTACAGCTGGAGAGATTGGGGGTGCTACTGGCATCTGTTAAACCTGCTACAGTACACAGGACAGTCCCCCACAGGAAGAATCTTCAGGTCTAAAACGTCATACTGCCGAGGTTGAGATACCCCATTCTAGACCAGTTTGTGACTTTGGACAAGTAATCGAACCTCTCTGGGTCACTGTTTTGTTAAACTATATTACTAATTTTACATGGTATGATAGATTGCTGGCAAAAATGGCTCCAGTTCTCCAGCCCTCCCTGACCATTGCAATATGACACTGCAGTTCCTTCTACCAAGACGTAGTATTTCTCCACCCCTTGGATCAGGGCTGTGACTAGCTTTGTCCAGTAGAATGCTGCAGGAGAGCTAGTTCCAAGCTCCAGGGGGTCCTGCTTCTGCCACGCCTGGCCTATTCTGCTGGAAGGTGACAGGCCATGTGGAGAACAGCCAAGGTGCCCTCTCTTATGGCCAGCCAATCTCCCAAAATGTGAGCGAGAGCCCAGCCTAGGGCAGCACCGTCTCCTGACCCACAGCTGCCCACAGACCCCAGACCCCAGCCAACATAAGAAGGACCCAGCCAACCACAATAAATTCTTACTGTCTTAAGCCACTGAGTTTCAGGCTGGTTTGTTATGCAGCAATAGCTAACTGATATAGATGGGCTCAGAATTAAGATTCAATTATTGATGAACTCTGAGGGGCGGGAGAAATTTCTTTAGTTTTGCTCCCCTTCTTAACAGCTGACATTGCCTTAAGTCAGATAGCTTTAAATAGCTCTGGAAGTGCATAACTGCTTCCTCTGATACCCAGTTAATAGAGCTGGGCAGACTCTACCTAGAGACAGGTATGCTTAAGGTCAGTTTTAGTCACTTGTGTCATGGCAAGCAATAGAACCCACTTTGACTTAAACAATAGCCAAAGGGCATCTATGGGAAGGGCTCTGGAGAGCTAATGAACTACTTCTCAGGAACTTCAGGAGTCTGGACCACTCCAGGGATCTCAGCAGCAGGGATCTGTGATTACCTTGCCAAGGATGAGTGTGTTCTAACCACCTTTCATCTCTGTGTGTTTGTGCTCAAGATTTGAATATCAGGAGGGGAGAATCTGATGGGCTTTCCATGTATCACCTGCTGGGGTCGATGGAGGTGGTATCATTTGATTGGCAGCTCTACCAAAACTACACGGAGTGGGAAAGGGGAGTCAGACAGAAAAAAACCATGCCCTCGGCCTCACTCCTCCATCTGCCCCCACCCCTCACCCCAGTCCATCATGTTATAAACTGGGAAAGGTGATGAAAGGAGGTTTAGGACTTTGGGTGCATAGTCTGGGGACCCAAGATATCTCATCATGGTCTGGTTGGAAAATTAAAGTTTATTTTCAAAATTCAAGTTCAAACTTAACAGCACTGCTGACTGTCCCAGGCATGCCTCATCTTGTCACAAGGATGTCAGAGTTTGAGGCGATGTGTTGGGAGGGGCAAGAGGCAGTTTTGAGGCAGTCCGCGAAGCTCTCAATCTTGGAGTTAGAGTAGGACCAGGGTATTTCCTGCCACTTGTTCCACACCAGATGCCAAATCAATAGGACTTCCTAGGATTCCACCGTCCTTACGTCACCCCAAGATCCCCACAGTGTCTCAACTTTGGAGACAGATGAGTGACCTAGTTCCCATCTATGAATGAACAAAACCAGGTAGTTTCCAACTTTAAAAAAATCTTCTGAGCCCTTCAGATAAAATCTTATATTGAAGCTCAGCACATCTGACAGATAAATGTGGAGCCCTTCTCATGGAAGGAGTTGTGTGTGTGCTGTGGGAGAGGAGGGGGTGAGGGGTGGTCTGGAGCTCTGCCCGCACCTGGCTCCCACCCTTCTCCTTTGTGGTTCTGGAAACATCCCTCTGGACCCTCCTGGGTCTGGGGGCCACACTGTGAGGATCGAGGGACCATGGACAGCTGGGTGTACTGAGCTTTCAGTACAATTTCAGTAGAATTCTGAGCGCTGATTTGAGAGATAGGGTATGAGGAAGCCGTGGAGATGCTGACACTAAGCCAAGTTGCTGAAACAATGGAACCGGAGATAATTCAGCTCCTTCAGCAAAGATGAGTGTGTGTCCTGTGGAGGCAGCTCCACACAGACTTTAAGAATTGAGAATGTGAAAGAGAAGCAGTCTTGGGTTCAAGTCCCCGCAGTTCTGCCACATGGTGCTGGCAAGTCTCTTCCTAGACTCTGAGCCTCAGTATTCTCTTCTATAAAATGGAGACGCAATAGTATCTATTTCCTAGAGTTGTTGAGAGGAGTTTAATGTAATAATGAATATGAGGTGGCTGGCAAGATGCCTGGGATGCACTGAGTGTTGAGTAAGTGCTAGCTAGTGGCACTGTCAATATTCTTGTCATAGGAATAGACAGGAAATTGGGACCTGGGATAAAACTCGGCCAGGAATTTGGGAGCCAGGATCAGAACTCGGCCAGGAAATTGGATGTTGGGACCAGAGCTCTGCAGTCCATGTGCTTTTCCCCTTACCACACAGCCTCATGTGAAAAAGGAGAAGAAAAAGGGAGATGCCTTCTGTCCACGCTCAGAGCTTGCTCCCAACGTTCTCTTCTTCCAGGTTAACAATTCCAGTCCCCTTTCTCTCTCTCTTCCAAAGGGCCATGTGCTTTTCCTTTTGTCCCCTGGCAGAAACGCCAGGAGAGAAATTAAAGTGAAAAGGGCTAAATTCTCTGTGATAGGAGAACAGCACGTGTGATGATATATAAAGCTAAAAGCACTAAGTGGGCAAAACTGGTGCTACGGAAGTGAGTAAAACCGAGATAAATCTGTCCCTTGAGAGCTATAACGCATAACTCAAATAGCGGGAGCAGCAGGGGTCGGCAGTCCCTCGGAACAGCAGTTTGTACTCCTGTGGAGCAGAGCCTCTGCCCAGCATCCGTAATTCCTGGGTGATGTGGGGCCAGTCACCACCACCGGCCCCTGGGGGTCACCGCTGGCTGGAACCTGGACAGATGCAGCCCCCAAGGCAGCCAAGCTCCGAGGTCTGCCCCCAGCAGCACTGTGCAGTGGAGACAGAGCCGGATGGACTCCCAGAGACCTGGGTTTTAGTCCTGCCTCCACGGCTTTTGCTGAGCTGTGTGACTTTAAGCTACTTCTCTCCTCTCTGAAGCCTCGTTTTCTCACATGGAAACTGGAGATAGAAATGGCTGCTGTTGTGGGGAGCTGCAGAAGCCTGCTCAGCAGAGTGGCCTCAGAGCTGTGCTTTTTTAGCTCTCTTTAAAGCAGTAGATCACTTGGGAACTTGTTGGAAATGCACGTTCCCGGGCTACACCCCAGACCTGCTGAGTCGGAAACTCTGGGGGCGGGGCCCAGCAGTCTGTGTTGTAACAAAGCTTCTGATGCAGGCTAAGGTTGGAGAGCCATTCCTTTACAGAAAAGGGGCCCCAGCATGTCTTCTTGTGCCCCAGCATCCCAGGCGCTAACTTAACTCTTAAGGAAGGGGGCAAGGACTCAATGTCCTTTGGCACCAGCCGGGCTTCCAGCTGCTTCCTAGGATTGATAACAGAGAGTCTTTGTTCCGGAAGACTTTTGAGGGCTGCTGGGGGTCTCTGCACCTCTCCACAGAAGCTGGGGGGGGGTGTCCCTTTATCCAGGCCTAACAGACTCTCCACCCTGGTCCCAGACCCTGTGCTCTTTTCCCCAGACACAAGAAATGCCTGGGAAAAGGTCAGGGAGGTGGGACCTTTTCTTTGTCCAATAATAATTTTTCTATGTTCTGAGTCCCTTTAGGAAATGACTTTTGAAACTCAAAGGACCAAGTTTTGCAACTCACAATACGAGGCTTTTGAAGCATAAAACCTTTTCTGCTACCCCTTCCTTAGACAAATAAATGCCATAAAATCTAGTTGCTGCGGATCGGATAGTGCTCAAGCAGTTGAGCACCCGCCTCCCACATGGGAGATCCTGGGTTCGGTTTCCGGTGCCTCCTAAAGAAAACAAACAGAAAATGAGCAAAAACAACAAGAGCCGAGGCAAGCAGACAACAAGCAAAACCATGAGAAAAAAAATCTAGTTGCTGCTAGAGTCGGGGACAGAAGCTTCAGGAGTAGTAGGAACTCCTCGGAGGGGAGTGCGTAAGGTGATTTCAGAGGAAATGCCTTGCCAACCATGAGATCCAGACATCCACTGAGCACCTGGGCAAGCACATGCTTTATTTAGGAAGCAGAACACACGTCGTTCTGTTGGGAGGACTGAAATCTATGTTAAAAATGCAGCCGGTGCACAGCTTCCTGTCCCATCTCACCTTCTCTTGTGCCATTGTAAGAACTTTCTATCCCTGCGAATAACCCAGGGTCTCTTTTCCTTTTGACCCTCTAGAACTTAGCTAGCTAGAGTGATCCCTTTCCATCTTTTGTGATTCCATCTGATGGAAGCTCGATGGAGAAATCACTTTTTGTGTATTTTAATACTTTATTCTGCTGGTTGCAATGTGTCTTTTAATAGTTACATTCCGAGAAGCGTGGATTTTGCAGTTCTACACTTTTAAGTGTGATCGCACTGTCGTGTGTCTAGGTGAGAGGGGATTTAAAGGCATCAGAAGGAGCCCAGCTTCCCATCTGATTAGGAAGGTAAAGAAAACCCAAGGAGGCTGTGGCCTTTTGAGATTATTTTTGGGAATCCCAAAAAAGGGAAAAGATTATGTTTGTAAACTGGTCTGTTCCTCTGGGTGTGATACCCTTTGATTGTATTAAATTCAAAGGTTTTAAGTTCACTTAATAAAATCAATATGGGGCTTTCATTCAACCACGTCAGTTGGGCGTGACTCAGACTTGAGTCCCTGTCCCCTTCGTGGGGACATCACTCAAGAAGACACAAGGAAGAGGAGAGAACTTGATCATTTCCGTCTTGGCATGTGACAGAAAGGAGAAGGCTCAAACAGTTAAAGCCCCGGGAAGACAGATGAGCCATTTGCCTGATAGTCTGCAGCCAAAGAGAACAGAGCAGCTGAGCAGCTGAGAAGGTCTGGAAGGAAACAAGCCCTATGCCAGCCTACAGCTGAGATAGGAAGAAGCTGGGACCATGGAGCCTTAAGAGAAAGAAGGAGAGACCAGGCAGAGATTGCTTGCCATCTTGTTTCAACATGTGGCAACTGACTTTGGTGAGAAAGTACCTCTCATGGTACCTTGAGTTGGACTCTTTAGGGCCTTGTAACTCCAAGCTTTTACCCCAAATAAATACCCTTTATAAAAGCCAACAAATTTCTGATACTTTGCATGAGCACCCCTTTGGCTGATTAATACAGAGGACATTCCTGGAAGCACAAAACTCCACATTGGGCAGGACTGAGAGAGTGGAATGGGTGGATATTTACATTTTACATTTGTAAGCTGCAGTAGAGTTTTTAAAATGCATTCATGAGGTTAAACACTAAGATGTGGCTTGAGCAGGTAACTAATATTAGCCTGTGTCTAAGTAGGGATATAATATTTAAGGACCACTCGAAAAGTTGCCACATAGTAACAAAGAGTGTGTATCTTCAAATCATGCCTTCAATTGCATATGCTCCTTAGATAAGGATGCTCGTTGAGGATTATATTTAACTTTTTAATAAAATGTTCTGTTTTATTTTATGGAGAAAAAGTGTGTTGGAGCAAACAGCCTGAGAGTACTAAGTAAGCTGGCTGATCAGACCCCAGAGCGCGATCAACTTCTCTACGGGAAAAGCGTTCTTGAGGGTTTCCTCGCAAAGTCAGTGGTATGGAAAGAATCAGCAATACCATGAGGCTGGTCACCATCACAGCATGAAGCAGAACAAGCTCATTGAGCTGGTTCTGAAGATGACCTCAGTTTCCTTCCGGCCAATTTTCCCAGCGCCTTCTGTCCTGTCCTCCGCTGTGCAGACACGGCACAGCTCAGGTCCCCCAGCGGGCAGGGGTGGGGGGCGACATCTCACCGCACTGACTTGCTCCCTCTGCTCAGAGAAATGGCGGTTCCTCCTTCCAGGAAACAAGAAAGGAGGAACAAGTCAAGAGGCATACCTGTCTCTTTTCTAGGGAAAGAGGATGGAGAGGCGGAAGCGATGACAGCCTGAAGCCCACATGACTGTGCTGAACGTCAGAAAGGTCAAGCCAGTCCCCAAGCTGACTTCCGTCTTCAGGCTCGCATTCCTCGGGGGCACACATATCTGCGTCCTACAGACACACCCAGCTGACGTGTTTCGTGGAGGGAGCACAGCCCTTGGATATGGCGTCATTTTTGAGAATAATGAAAGGCTTTTCTCTCATCCTCCATGACCTGCTGTAACTCACCAAGCCAAATGACCATTTGGCAGTTTGCAGCTGAACTCTGACATCAAATAGTCAGTTGCATCTCTCTTGTCAGATAACAAACACCTCGGGTGCCACCGAGGAGGGGTAATAAGGAATTCCGCTACTGGGAGAACTTGACTTTAATTGCTGAACAGGATGACAGGAAGAAGAGCCAAATAGTAGGTGCCTCCCTGTCTCTGTCCTTTTCTGGCTTGGCAGGGCTGTGAATGGTGCTGGCTTCTGTCAGTCCCTCTCCTAGGACATGCCAGGGACTCCAGATCAATAGACACTGAAGAAGATAAGGGGGATTATTGACTGGGAGAGGCTCACAAGCAATGGTGAAGATGGAGAGAGATACACATTACTGCTTTGCAACTGTCCTTATGAGGAATACTTCTCCCAACTTGGACCTAAGAAGATGGCTTCTGTAGTGGGGTATGGGGCAAATAACTCTGGTCTAAGAGTCAGGATGTCTCTGCTCTGTCATTTATGTTCATCCAATTCTTGGACCTCAAACCCAACTGCTGAAATGGCTAAGTCCTGGTAAAGCACCAGTGCTTGTTCAGACTGCCCTTCTCTCCACTCATTTTGATCCAGTGTTTTTAAATATCTCTGTCCTCCTAACTCGTGGATATCAGAACTCAGTTCAACAAGAAGTAGAAGGCCCAGGTCAAACTGGTTTAAGCAAAAATGGATATATGTTGGCTCATTTAACCAATCTAGTCTTGGGCATTGCTGGATACAGGGGCTCTAATTATCAGGTCTCAGTTTCTTTCCATCTCTCAGTTCTGCTTTCACCTATGTTGACTCCATTTTCAGCAGGCTCCCTCCTCCTGTTGACAAAATGACTGCTGGAAACTCTCAGCTTATATCCTCAAAGCTCCAAACTCAGTGGAATAAAGTGTGCCACTCTTCCAGCATGCTCAGCAAAAGTCTCCCTGTGTTTTGTTGACTTTGGAAGGGTCATGTGACACCCCTGATTTGGACCTAGGTCAAGTGTTTCCCCACTCTCACTATGGCAGAGTTGAAGCCCCACTTGATTCACTTGGACTAAAAGTGTAGGAAGGCTTGACCCCAAATGAAAAGTGGGGGCTGTTGCACGAAGAGGGAATGAATTGGTGCTGAGGCAACCAAAAACACTCACTTTATCTCATCTCCCAAAATGTGGCCTGCGGGTCCTCAGGAGCAGGAATTTTATAAGACACTGGTATGAATTCTGGTAAGATGTGTGTTGCAAATTAGTTAATATTGTTAGAATTTTTAAAAGGTATTTTTTTAAAAAGTTGGAGTGAAATCAGAATTATACTTATAATGCTTCTCGGTGACAGACATATGACACTTATTATATTATTGCCACTATTTTTTGGTAAAACTTTGAAAATTTTCATAACAAAAAGTTCTCTCCATAATAATATCGATTGCACTCACTTGTTTTTTTAAATACTTTCTTGCAGGGGGGGAAAAAGAGCTCAGGGAAGGGGCACTGAGTCCTGTCCAGCAGATCACAGAAGGTTTCTGGCAAAGTGACAGCTACCCTGAGTCTGGAAGGATGAGGGAAGTGGTAAGAGCCAAGTGAGTGTGCATTTTAATACAATGTGGGAAACAGGCTTTGCAAACTGTAAAGTGCCATAAAACTATTTTAAGTGGGGAAAATTATGCTTTTCCCCTCAGCTTTCCTGCCTACTCTCACCACCTTTGTTTATCTCACTCAGCCAAGCCATTCTCAGTTCATTCTGTCAGGAGAAAGAGTTTGGCAGCAAAACAAAGAAGATGTTTTCTTGGCTTTTGAATTTCGAAAGCAGAGACCTGAGGGGAATAGAAAAGACTCAAGTCCTGGCTAAGAAATAGAGTTACCAAGTCTTCCCCACTGCCAGACTAGATTCCCCCAGGCTAGGGGAAGAGAGAGATACAGAAGTTCAATGTCTGATGCCTTTATAGTGGCAAAAGCGAACACCCAATGGGGGGGGGGTTGAAGATGGAGCTGCCCCATACATAGACTGTTATGCAGCCAATAAGGCGAATGCGTTATATCGATGCCAGTTTGATGCCAAGAGGGCAGGGATTCCACTTGTGCTTTTTGGTTTATGACACAAGTAAGATACAGAGAAAGATACATCACAAGATCCCTTTTCCTAAAACAAATGATGAGCACCACCTATGAGTAACTCAGATATTTGCATATTTTCTTGTGCCTCTGTGAGCATGGACAAAGGGCTGTAAAGATACATTTTGCTTCCTAATGTGTTATACCTGGGGAAAGAAAAGAGATGGAAAGGAGGAAAGTAAAAAAAAGTGTAAATAATAAAAAAGTGAGGGGAAACAAGCTGAAGTATGGCTCGCCAACCTAGTAAGTTCTGGACAATAGTAGGTACCGCTATTGCCTAGACGAGGCGGTCGGTACGGGTGAAACAACGCCCTCGACCTGGTACGGGTGCCACAGCCCTCTATAGCCTCTCAGCCTACTTCCTGTTCCCTTCTCTTCCGCCTGTCGCCCTACCTCCCTTTTCTGTCTGCTCCCCCCTCCTCCTCCTCCTAACCTACTCCCCTAGCCAGCCACCCCACCAATCATCTCCCTCATCCTCAGCCTTACCATATTTGGCCTGCTTTTACACCGCTCTCCCCCCTCCTTCCTATATAAGCTATAACACTTCCTCAATAAACCAGACTGCGCCATCAGCCTGTCTCC
>JAQZBX010023786.1:0-30592 GCA_029593785.1 Cabassous unicinctus
ATTTTGTCTTTTTCTTTTGGGAAAGATTAAAAAGTACTCACCAACAGAAGTTTTTGATGCATCAAGCAAATTTGGGACATTTTTCTGCTGCTTATTATAGAGCTATTAGTTAGCGAGTCTCCTCATGCAGCATCAGTGCCCTCATGCTGTCCCTCCTCTCTTTTGAGGATTTAACACTATTGATTCAGTCATATATCATCCTGAGAATATATTTATCTTACAAGTGACTTTATATGTGGGAAAAAAATCATATTTACATTATCAGTCAGTTAGTGTTAATCTGTCAAGGTAAGACAAAAAATCAGAAGACCAATAAGTAATCAAATCAATAGGAACTGGAGATGTCATAAATTCCCAATGGATAACCAAAAGATATCAATACTGTTTGCACATGAACCTATTAAAATTTTCTCCAATTAAATTGTTACAGAATGGGGAGCCAATGTGGCTCAGTGGTTGAGTGCCAGCTCCTGCATACAAGGTCCCAAGTTCAATCCCCTGCCCTGGTACCTCAAAAAAAAAAAAAAAAAAAGCGTTTAAATTTTTATAGAAAAAATAAAGTTTCACTTGTTTTGGCTTTGATTTCATGCTTGGGCAAAGTGTAATGCTGGTAATGACATCTCTTATTTTTCTAGGGAAAAATATACCTTGGGTCTCTGAGTAATAAATGCTTAGAGCCTTTGTGGCAGTGTTCCTTTTTAGCCAGATTATGAGAATGTCTTCTATGTTTAAACACAAGAAGGGTTCACAGTGAGGTGAGAGATCTTAAACTTTCCTTTTTCCCTTAGCTTGGCTCTTGCGTAGGATCCCTCAGGAAATGAGCTGTTAAGGGATGTGCTGCCACAACAAAATTCTGAAAGAAGATACCTCAAAACCACCAAAGTAAACCTTCGGCTGTGGATAATCTAGCAGGCTGATTATAGCACATTTCATCACTGACTCATGGAACAGAAATAACTAAAGCTGAATGCTGGTTCCAGAAACATTTCTGATCAAACAGTTTTCCCAAGTTTCAGTTTTATGGTTTCATATTTAATCACTTCAGCATTTTGCTGGTTAAACAACTGTGATCTGAAATATGAATCCCAGTAAGTGTGTTTCATCTCGAACATCTGGAAAATTGGTCATTCTTTCTTCCCTGCCACTTGTTGGGGATTCAAAAGAATCATTCCAAATCCCCACTTTTTATTCTATTCAGTAAATGGTCTTGTTCAATGGCTCTTCAGCAGTCCTAGTATCTCTTTGTAAATGTTGTCTCACTTTAGATAACTGCTTTAAACAAATAATCTAAGCTCAGAACCAAATTTATGACAGCAGATTCAGATTCAAGCCCTGCTGAGCAATGGTATATCTACTCTACCTAACACATAAAATTGAGTTTTCTCGGCCAGGCAGGGCAGAGCGTCCAGATGAGAAAACTTTTGCCTCTTCCCTAATTTGCATCGTGGCCATTATTCACAATTTCTTTCTAAACTGGTTTTATTCCTCACAGTTGGTCTTACTTTTGATGCAGATATGTTTGTTCTAGATAGCCCCACAGACCTAAGCTAAACCAAGTCCTTAGAACATTGTATAATACAGAACCCCTCTTCAGGTTGGCAGTGACAGTTTGGATACTGAGAACAAAGTTTTTGGAGTCATTTTCTGTTGCATCACATTTTTAACAGTAATCTACAATAATAGTATTGACATGTCTGGTAGGTAGTTCTTCGGCAATGCCAGTAAATTTTGCACTGTCAGCATTATGCATCTTTAACCTTAATATTTTCCTTCCAATGTGCCTTTGAACTAAACAAAGAAATTTAATTGTTTTGGTTTTCCCATTTTCCTTCTCCAGCACCAAATTTTGGACTACTATTTTGTTGAACACTAATTTACAAAGTAATGACCTCTCAGAAGTGATGAAATACAAGAATTTTAAACTCCTTAATTGGTAGGTTTCTTTCAAAACTTACAACACTGAATTCTATTTGTGTTCAACATTCCAAGTTAACACTTCGAGCATTCTTTGTGTCTCAGTCATAACGCAAAATATAAAACTGAAAGTCAGGCATAAGAAGATATAACATTATTTCCACACAATTTAAGGTATGTCTGTTTAGTGTTATGGTGCTTGAGAAAGCACTAGGAGAAGAATGTTTCCCATTTTCAGGTGCTTCCATTTCAATTGTGCAAATAACCAATTAGACAGAATTTTCATTATTCTTTTCATTATCAGCTAGACTCTCATTTAGTGAGATAGAGTGTATATATGAATGTTAGCTTATGTCTCATTTTTCTCAAATTTGTGATACTGTGCTTTTAAATGGTAAGAGTGGGAAAAGGTTTTACAAACATTGTTTATATTTGCTTTCGCCTGACTAATGGCCAATTGTGTCACATGGCCCTGGCCAACAGCTGGGAAAGCCTGCCAAGTACACACAGACAGGCCAAACATCATTCAAGGTAAGCAATACATAATGCATGGTCTGTGGGTGGCATCAGATACCTGCATAAAATAATTCCTAAAAATAAAAGAAATTCACATAAGGGAAGTCCAGCCTATGTTAGTACATTTCTGCTGGTAATTGCTATTTTCTTATGAAATTAAGAAAATAACCTGCTGAATATTCATGAGTGTATGGGCAGCTTCACAGTTAAACATTTGAGGGTCAAAGTAACAAGGAGATACAGACCTGGCTCTCTCTGTCCCAAACAAAGGTGACTGGGAAATTATGATTAATGCCTTATTTTCATATGAATGCTAAATGATGTTACATTACATTGATAATAAGTTTAAAACTATCTTAAGAAATAGTTTTTTAAAATAACCAGGTTTTGATTTGAATAAACTGAGCTCTAGGATGATCTCTATAACTATAGTAACACTTGTATGAATTTATCCCAAAGAAGTTGGCAGCTTAACCAAGATAAATGAGATCACATCAAAGCATTTCAACCAAATATTTTCTGTCACTATTTTGTAGATTATTTTAAAATATATTAATAACTCAATCTTTGGAATTTTTAAAATATTTTAATGTCTTCTATGATATAATTATTTAAATAGCATTAGCATGTTTTCACTGGGCCCTTTCTAAGGTTAGGGTTATGGATTGATGTTATTTTAATCATTTGCACTGAGATGATCTCTACTTTCAGCATTGAGTAAAAAAAGAGGGAATAGCAATGCAATGGAGAGTCCCCTGATTAATGCATTAACACTTCTGATAGATTCTAAAAAGTATCTCTTGATCCCATCAACTCTCTTTGTCCCATTGTCACTGTCTTAGTTCAAATCTTCATTATTTCTAACCTGATCCATGACAGTAGTCTTCTCTCTAGCCTCTGGGCCTCCAACATCCCTTTTCCTCTTGCAATTCACTCTCTTCTCTGCAGGATTGTGGACCTTAATATGTTAGCAATTTACTGATTGTCTATAATACTCAAAGTTTAAACTCCCAGTCTGATAAACCAATTTCTGCACAATTTTTCTCCAACATACATCTTCAGCTTTACCTCTGAACATCTCACACCACCTTCAAATACCTTAACCTTCAATTTTTATCACAATGGGTAACAGAGCAAACTGTAATTAGACTGTCTAGATTCTAATCCCAGTAGAACCACCTTCTAGATATATGGAATGGGAATAAAGTACTTAGCTTCTCTAAACTTCAGTTTTCTCATCTGCAAAATGGAGATGAAAAGAGTTGTGAATATTAAATGACATGCTAAAATTCAGTAATGTTAACATATAGGTTAAAATATATTCCAAGGTATATGTTAACCTATTTCCCCAATGTAACAGAGTTAAACTCATTTATAATTTCCCTACACATAGTTCTTCTGTCCCTTTGATTTGAACCTGTAATTAGCACTATACCTTTTAAATATACATCCCAGAGACTTAAATTTTCAGCCTGTTCATATGCTGGTTGAACTCTGAATTTCAGCAGAGTTGTAGCCAACACCTATTCTCCAGTTCATTGGAGTTGCCCAGGACAACTAACAAAATGATGAAGATGGACAATGCCTATCCCAAAAAATAGAGTATCTACAACTGCAAGCAAGAAAGTTCCATCCATCAGCCCAATGGCTTCTAAGCCCCTTCTCAATTGGAAGTAGACTGGACATCACCATTCCAAAAGCCTCAATATTGAGGAATGAACAAACATAAGGGGGAAATGTTTCAACTATGGACCAAAGTAGATGTATTATTGTTCTAATAATGGAAGAACCTGTAACATTGATATAAAGATAGTGGTAGCCAAAGGTTCTGGGGGGCGGGGGGAAATAGGTGTAACATGGGGCCATTTTGGGGACATTGGAATTGTCTGCATGATATTGCTGTGATGGATAAAGGCCATTATAAATTTTGCCAAAACCTATAAAATTGTACGGCACAAAGTGTAAACCATAATTTAAACTATAGAACATGTTAGTAGCAATGCTTCAATATTTGTACATCAATTGTAACAAATGTACCACACTAATAAAAGACATTATTCATAAGGGAAAATGTGACGGGAGAGGGGGTGGGGCATATGAGAATCTCCTGTATTTTCAACGTAACTTTTCTGTAATCTAAAACTCTTTTAAAAATAAAGTTAAAAAAAAAAAAACTCAATGAGGGCTGACTAGTGTTAATCACTGTAAATAAACACTTACTCTTCCTTCCATGCCTTTACCCAAAGCTATTTACCCAATGTGCCCTTCCCCAAACCTGGTATTTTTTTCTCCATAATAAACTCCTATTTGTCCTTCAAAGCCAAGTTCAAAAAGCAACTGACTTTGAAACACTTCCTTTATCATCACACTTAAGAAAAGGTAGTTGCCCCTGCTGCAGTACTCTTACAGTACTTTGTGTAATCACACTATTAAACCCTGCATCTTCATAGATCTACATATATGTCTTCTCCCCTAGACTGTGAGACCCACATACAAAAGAATAATATCATTGGACCCTTGTATTCATTGACTGAAAATATTCACTATATCTGTGTTGAGGAAGCAAATGGTTTAGGAATCTCAATCAAGTTGGACTTACATAGAAACATAGATTCATAGAATGAAATGGCTAAATTAGATCATTAAAATTCTAGTTCTGAGAGTGGATGTGGCTCAAGCGTTTGAGTGCCTGCTTCCTACATAGGAGGTTCCAGGTTCGGTTCCCGTTGCCCCCTAAAAACAAAAATAAACTACCAGCAAACAAACGGAAAAACCATCTCAGGGGAGCCAATGTGGCTCAGTGGTTGAGTGCCAGATTCCCACATATGAGGTCCCAGGTTCAATCCCTAGCCCTGGTACCTCAAAAAAAAAAAAAAAAAAAAAAAAAAAAAATTCTACCTCTATGAATCTATGTTTCTGTGGTAATTATGATTCATATTTTAATGTCATATTTCAATTTTCTGCCCAACTTGAAAATTTGAGATGATGGTTTCTTAAGATTTATGAAACTTTGTTATATTCCTCCTAACCTGTCACCTAAATTGATTGCTTATAAAGGAGAAATTATTATTAGCCCTAAAGATAGTAGTGATATTAAATTTTTTAACAGATGATTTATAAAATGACAATTATTCATCTCTACCTGTTATCAGCAATCTAAAAATATTGTGTCTAAGACTCTAGAAAATTTTTTCCAAAGCATTTTTATGTGCGTAATTGTTCTTGGTTTTCTATTAATCTGTTAAAATGTAGTTATGCTGTTGCATGCCTTACCTACAAGCCTTAATTTACACAGAAATGACGGCATAAAGAAGGATAACAAAAATTTATATTCTAGGTCGCAATCAAGATCTCTCTATTTCAGTAACAGGAGCCAAGAAAGGGGCAGAAAAAAAAAAAATCCAGAAGAATTTGGAAAAGAAATGCAATTTCAGTCATTGTGGTTAGAAGGGACATTCGTCATTCATTACGTAATTAAAAATTCCAAAGTGTACAGAAATGTCAGATGCCATATTATTTGGTGCCTAAAATAACATATTATCAAGTAAAGCAATTTTATTTTGGAGCATGGAAAATCTAAGACTATGAAAAGTGCGCTTTCTGAGATCTGTCTGAGCTGTAACTTCAAGACTGTGCTGTGAAGGTATTAAATCTGTCATAGAATAAGAAACTATCCTCCTTGAACCAAATGATTTTCTGCTGTTACATTTAATTTTGGCTGTAAAATAGTTTTGATAAGAAATAAATGTCTCATCTTTTATTGTTAGATCTGCAAGCACCTGGCCCCACCATGAAGGAAGCCAGTACAATCTCAGCCAGTTCTCTGGCTGGTGGAACTCCTGAGTATAGATGTTCTGTAGACTAGTCTTGTGATGGGTTAAAGTTTATCCCAGGCCCACCACTGGTTAGCTGTGGCAGCTTTGGGAAGGTTATTTTCTCTGAAGCTTGGTTTCCTCATTTGTAAATGAGGATAATGATAGTACCTATGATTTAGGATTATTGTAAGGATTAAAAAGAGAGTGCCCAGAGGGTTAGCATAGAGCCTGCCATAGAATAGTTACCCAAAAAGTTAGTCATTCTCTTCATCAACATTATTATCAGTGGGTAAAGGAACTAGTAAGCATTCGAGAGTAGGACCATGCCTATTTCTTAATAGACACCCAATACTAATACTCTAGGCCTGGGGTTGGGAAACTACTGCCCGAGGGCCCAATCCAGCCCAAGGGCCAAGTCCCGCCCACAGCCTGTTTCTGCAGTATAGTTTTATTGGAACACAGCTGCGCCCATTTGCTTGGATACGATCTGTGGCTGCTTTCTACTGCAGATCTGAGCAGTTGCAACAGAAATATTATGGCCTGCAGATCCTAAAATACTTATTATCTAGCCCTTTACAGAAAAAGTTTGCTGACCCCTGTGGCTTACAAAGCTGAAATAAAGACCTTCTTGCTTACTCTGACAAGTCCTTTCACTGTAAATCATTCACTAATGAAATATTTCTCCCCCTCTTCTCCCACCCCCCATGTATCAGTTAGGAAGATTTCAGCTACAAGAAACAGAAAATCTTGGCCTAATTATTTGGCACCATATAACATGTATTATTTCACTTAGGAAATACTGAGGTAGGGCAGCTCCAGGGTTGCTTAATTCAATGCCTCAACATCATCATCACAGACTAAGAATCTTTCTATTTTTCCACACTGCAGTCTTCAGGATGCAGGCTTGTTCTCAGGGTAACGACCTCATCTCATAAACTGACTATGTAATATCCAGTAAAAATACATGGTCTTTTTCTGTGTCTCTCTCTCTTTTTTAAACAAATCAATTTTATTGATGTATATTAATAAAGCATGCAATTCAGCCAACATGTACAATCAATGGTATCTGGTATAATCACATAGTTGTGCCTTCATCACGTCAATCATTATTAGGACATTTTCATTATTTCAATAATAATAATAGACAAAAAACAGACAAGAAAATTCCTCACCTATCAATTTCTCTGTTTCCCCTGATGTACATAGCTGCTATTTATTGCTATTCTAGCACAATTACTTATTTGTTTATTATGCAGTTTTATTGAGATATATTCATATACCATATGATCTATCCAAAGTGTATAATCAATGGCTTTTTGCATAATCACAGTATTGTACATTCATCATCTTAAAAATTTTAGAACAATTCCAACATTCCAAAATGAAATACTCCACACCATTTCGCATTCCTTCCTCAGCCCTACATAACCACTAATCTAATTTCTTTATAAATTGATTTTTATTTACTTTTTATATAAATGGAATCATACAATATGTAATACTCTGGTCTCCTTCACTTAGTATAATTTTTTTGTCTGATATTAACATTTTGTAGTATTAATCTACATTTGTTCAGCCTCAAAGAAAAATGGCCTTATATATGCAATTTTACCTGTATTCATATTTCACATAATATATTTATATTTCACATAATATATTTAACTCATAATAAGGCAATCATACAGTATTTATGCTTTTGTGTCTGGCTCACTCAACATAATGTCCTCCAGATTCATCCATGTTGTCATATGTTTCATGACTTCATCTCTTCTTACCACTGAATATACATCACGTGTATACTCCACAATTTGTTTATCCATTCATCTCGATGGACACTTGGGTTGTTTCCAACTTTTGGCTATCATGAATAACATTGCTATGAACATCGGTGTGCAGATGTCTATTTGTGTCACTGCTTTCAGTTTTTCTGGGTATATACCTAGCAATGGTACTGCCAGGTCCCATAGCAAGTTCATAGTCAACTTCTTTAGGAAGTGCCATCCATCCTTCACAGTGGCTATGCCATTTTACATTCCCACCAACAATGAATAAGCATTCCCATCTCTCCGCATCCTCTCCAACATTTACAACTTTCTGACTTGTTAATAGCGGCCAGTCTAATAGATATGAAATGATATCTCATTGTAGTTTTGATTTGCATTTCCCTAATCACTAATGATGTTGAGCATTTTTTCATGTGTTTCTTTGGCATTTGTATTTCTTCTTTGAACAGTCTTTTCAAGTCTTTTGTCCATTTTTTAATCGAATAGTTTTTCTTTTTACTGTTGAGTTGTATCATCTCCTTATATACCATGGTTATTAAACTTTTATAAGATATGTGATTGCCAAATATTTTCTCCCGTTGAGTCGGCTGCCGTTTTACCCTTTTAACAAAATCCTTTGAAGTGCAAAAGTGTTGATTTTTGAGGAGGTCCCATTTATCTATTTTTTCTTTTGTTGCTCATGCTTTGGGTGTAAGGTTTAAGAAACTACTGCCTACCACAAGATCTTGAAGATGTTTTCCTACATTTTCTTCTAGGAGTTTTACGGTTGTTTATTTTTATATTTAAATCCTTGATCCATTTTGAGTTAATTTTTGCATAAGGTGTGAGATAGGGGTCTTCTTTCTTTCTTTCACATATGACTATCCAGTTCTCCAAACACCATTTGCTGAATATACTGCTCTAGCCCAGCTGGGTTGGCATAAGAGCCTTGTCAAAAATCATTTGACTGTAGATGTGGGGGTCAATTTCTGAGTTCTTGATTCAGTTCCATTGGTCAATCTGTCTGTCCTTATGCCAATACCATGCTATTTTTACCACCGTAACTAAGTAATATGCTTTAAAGTCAGGAAGTGAGAGTCCTCCAATTTCTTTCCTCTTTTTCAAGACAGTTTTGGCTATTTGAGGCCCCTTACCCTTCCAAATATATTTCATGTTGGCTTTTTGATTTCTGCTAAAAGGGCTGTTGGGATTTTTATTGGGATTGTGTTGAATCTGGAAATCAGTTTGGATAGAATTGACATCTTAATGATATTTAGTCTTCCAATCCATAAACATGGAATGTCCTTCCATTTATTTAAGCCTTCTTCAGTTTCTTTTAGCAATGTTTTGTAGTTTTCTGAATACAGGTCTTTTATGTCCTTGGTTAAGTTTATTCCTAGATATTTGATTGTTTTAGTCACTATTATAAATGGAATTTTTTTCTGATTTCCTCTTCAGATTGCACATCAGTAGTATGTAGAAATGCCATTGATTTTTGCATATTAATCTTGTAACCCACCACTTTGCTGGACTCATCTATTAATTCTAGTGGCTTTGCTGTGGATTTTTTAGGATTTCCTAGATATAGGATCATGTCATCCACAAATAGGGAAAGTTTTACTTCTTCCTTTCCTATTTGGGTGCCTTTAATTTAGAGCCTAATTGCTCTAGCTAGAACTTCCAGCACAAAATTGAATAATAATGGTGATATTGGGCATCCTTGTCTTGTTCCTGATCTCAGTGGGAAAACTTTCAGTCTTTAACCATTGAGTAGAATGCTAGCTGTAGGTTGTTCATATTTTCACTTTATCATATGGAGAAAGCTTCCTTCTATTCCTATTTTTTGGTGTGTTTTATCAAGAAAGGGTGCTGTATTTTGTCAGATGCCTTTTCTACATCAATAGAGAGGATTGTATGATTTTTCTTCTTCAATTTATCAATGTGGTTTATTACACTAATTGATTTTCTTGTGTTGAACCAAGCTTTTACACCTGGGATAAAACCCACTTGATGGTGGTGTATAATTCTTTTAATGCGCTTTTGGATTCGGTTTGCAAGTATTTTTTGAGGATTTTTTCATCTATATTCATTAGAGATATTGGTCTGTATTTGCTTTTTTTGTAGTATCTTTATCTGGTTTTAGGGTGATCTTGGCTTCATAGAATGAGCTTGGTAGCATTCTTTCCTGTTAAATTTTTTAGAAGAGCTTGGGCAAGATCGGTATTAGGTTGTCTTTGAATGGTTAGTAGAATTCACCTATGAAGCCATCTGGTCCTGGGCTTTTCATCTTTGGGAGGTTTTTGATAACTGCTTTAATCTCTTTACTTGTGATTGGTTTGTTGAGGTCTTCTCTTTCTTCTAGGGTCAGTGTAACTGGTTTGTGTGTTTCTAGGAATTTGTCTATTTCATCTACATTTTCTAGTTTTTTGGCATACAGTTGTTCATAGTATCCTCTTATGATCTTTCTTATTTCTACAGGGTCAGTGATAATGACTGCCCTCTCACTTCTGATTTTATTTATTTGTGTCTTCTTTCTCTTTTCTTTGTCACCCTAGCTAAGGATTTGCCAATTTTGTTGATCTTCTCAAAGAACCAACTTTTAGGTTTGTTGATTGTCTCTACTGATTTTTTGTTCTTGATTTCATTTATTTCTGCTCTGATCTTTACTATTTCTTTCCTTTGTGTTAGTTTGGGATTAGTTTGCTGTCCTTTTTCTAGTTCTTCCAGGTGTGCAGTTAAGTCTTCAATTTTCGCTCTTTCTTCCTTTCTAACGTATGCATTGAGGGCCATAAATTTCCCTCTCAGCACTGCCATTGCGGTGTCCCATAGGTTTTAATATGCTGTGTTCTCATTTTCATTCATCTCAAAATATTTTCTGAATTCTCTTGCAATTTCTTCATTGACCCGCTGATTATTTAAGAATGTGTTGTTTAGTCTCAATATATTTATGAATTTTCCCTGTTTCCATCCATTATTCATTTCTAACTTCATTCCATTATGACCAGAGAAAGTGTTTTGTATAATTTCAATCTTTTTAAATTGATTTAAATTGACTTTTCTTGTGACCAACTTATGGTCTATCTTGGAGAAGTATCCATGAGCCCTTGATAAGAATGTATATCCTGCTGTTTAGTGGTACAATGCTCTATACTGTCTGTTAGGTCTAGTTCATTTATCATATTATTCAACTCTCTGTTTCTTTGCTTATCCTCTGTCCAGATGTTCTATCCAATACTGAGAGTGATGTATTGAAGTTTCCAACTCTTATTCCAGAGACATCTATTTCTCCCTTCAGTTTACCAGTATGTGCCTCAGGTATCTTGAGGGCACTGAAGTTAGGTGCATAAATATTTAGTATAGTTATTTCTTCTTCCTGAATTGTCCCTTTTATTAATATATAAGGACTTTCTTCATCCCTTATAACAGTTTTGCATTTAAAATCTATTTTATCCCATATTAGTATCACTACTACAACTCTTTTTTTGGCTACTATTTGTGTGGAATATCTTTTTCCAGCCTTTCAGTTTTAGCCTGGTTGTGTCCTTATGTCTGAGGTGTCTTCTAGACAGCATGTAGATGGCTCATATTTTTTAATCCATTCTATCAATCTATGTCTTTTGATTGGGAAGTTCAGTCCGTTAACATTCAAGGTTATTACTATAAAAGCTTACTTATTTCATCCATTTTGACCTTTGGCTTTCTGTTGTCATATTTTACCATTCTCTATCTTTTTACCCTTTAATTTACCCTTTCTTATAGTCTTCATTTCTACACTCTTCTCCAAGTCTCTCACCCTTGTATTTTCCTTTCAGGCTACAGCTCTCCCTTTAGCGTCTCTTGTAATTCTGGTATTTTGGTAACATGTTCTATCAGTTTTTCTTTGTCTGTGAAGACTTTGAGCTCCCCTTCATTTTTGAAGGACAGCTTTGCCAGATATGGAATTCTTGGCTGGCAGTTTTTCTCTTTCAGCACCTTAAATACACATACCACTTTCTTCTCTCCTCCATGGTTTCTGATGAAAGGTCGGCACTTAATCTTATCGAATTTCCCTTGTATGTGATGCTTTCAGAATCTCTTGTTGCTTTCAGAATCTTCTCTTTGTATCTGATATTTTTCATTCTAATAGTAGGTGTCTCAGGGTAGGTCTCTTCAGATTTATTCTGTTTTGGGTGCATTGTCCTTCGATATTGATATTTATGTCTTTCATAAGGGTACGGAAGTTTTCAATCATTATTTCCTCAAGTATTCTTTCTGCCCCTTTTCAATTCTCTTCTCCTTCTGGGACACTGATAATGTGTATGTTTTTATGTTTCATGTTGTCATTCAATTCCCTGAGATGCTGTTCCATTTTTTCCATTCTTTTCTCTTTCTGTTTTCCTGTCTTTTCCAGTTCTGATGTTCTGTCTTTGAAATCACTACTTCTGCCTTCAAGCAATTCAAATCTGCTCTTATGTGCCTCTAATGTGTTTTTAATCACATCCATCATGTCTTTCATTCCCATAAGGTCTGTTACTTTTCTTTGAAGGCTTTCAAATTGTTCTTCATGCTCACTCAGTATCTTCTTAATATCCTTTATCTCTTTAGTCATATTTTCTTTCAATTCTTTAAATTGATTTAAGAGAGTTGTGTGATGATCACATACAACAATTAAGCTGAGGTAAAACCCCTAGCTCATTGCAGCTGACTGAGAGGGGATTAATTGTCTTAAATCCTGTATCTCTTCAGAATATTTGGCTGGGCCATCTCTTCCTATTTCTTAGTATGGCTTGTAATTTTTTGCTGATGCCTAGGTATATGAATATGTTGGTGAATTTACTCTGAAGACCAATTTCTCTCTCTTGCCTATTTTTATTATTTTTTCACAGCTCTTCTTTGATATTTGGTTCAAATTATCCTAAGTCTTTAAAATTGCCCAGCTTAAGTTATCAAAATCATGCCAGGGACTCACTAATGGGGTGCAGATTTTCTCCCAGAAGTTAGAGAACAGAGAAACCCAATGGCAGTTTTTGGCCATGCAATATCCAGGTCTGCCAGCAGATGATGCCCAGTGGCACACAGTTCCATTGAGATGTATCTCTTTCAGTTTTCCTTGTTTTTGGTCTGGCTACAGCTGAGATTCAAAGCAGGCTCTGCTGGCCGAATTCACTGAAGGAAAGCCCCCTGACCTCTCCTTCCTTTTCTCTTGTAACAGCTGACAGGAAGGAAGATGTCTGCTCCCCTCTCTGTCAGCTGCAGGCAGTCAGGAGGTTTAGTTACTCACAGTTTGTTGTTTTGTGTTCTTCGTCTCTCTGCCTCTCACCCACCTGGGAATTATAAAGCACTGTCATGGTCTGCTAACCCCCAAAGCAGATCCCTCAGGCAGCTTTGGACTCTTTCTCTGTAGTTTTGGGGAGAGAGGGTCTTGTCTGCCTAATCTGACTCCATGGCTTTTTGACCAGAAATGCATCACACCTATTACTAAAATATGGGGTTACCATGATTGGATAATGGAAACAAATGGCCATACAAAGGATATTAAATTACCTGAATAAAACTGGTAGATAGTGTTTTATTAGAAAGGAGGAAGAAAGGATGATGATTATTATTTTACTGAGTGTCAAACACTGCTCAAAACTGTACCCAGAATTAATACTTAGCAACTTACCACTAATAAAAGTTATCCCAATTATCAGCCATAGTTCATTTGAAAGTACCTAGTTTTCAAAGAGTAGACACTACTGGGAGATTCTGACAGTGACTGTACATCTTAAATATTGGATATATGTAGATCTGAATCAGCAGAACTATTATAATTATAGAATTAAAGTCATGCACCACAATCAGAGAATAGGTAGAGAAGTTGAGAAACTCTGACCTTGACACCTTTCAGCAGATCAATGTACATCATGTGATAAAGACATGAAATTTGCAACTTCTACCAGGCAGGCTCCAGCCAACTTTCTCCATGATATGAAAGGTTCCAATTAATATAATTACTGACCACTAGGAATCTGCATTCTTTTTAGGTCCCTTCTGTCCAGTTCAGCCAAAATGTTCTAGCTTTTAATACAATTCCATTGGCTCCTGCAATCCTCTTACACTTTTGTTATCTTATGGGCTCTATAGTTATTCAAATTTTCATTGGCTTTGCACTTGTCAATAACAACAAATGCTTGCCTTCAGAGGTAGGAGTATTAGGTATTAGTAGGAACTATGGAAAACTGGAGAGCACATGCTCTACCTAAAAGGACTGGCTGCTTCTCAACTTAACTGACTGATGTTATGTGGAAATGTGAGCTCAGTACAGTGAGATCTTCCAACTATTCCAGAGAAATCAGGAATCTGGATGTTTATGTAGTAACCTCTCAATTTTGCAATGTTGGCAACTACTGGGTTCTGGTTATGTTAATGTTTTTATTTTGTGAAAAGTCCTTGAGCTACATACTTTGATTTGTGTATTATACTGCATTAAAGTATAACATATACTCAATACACAGTTTACTTTAAAACAAAACAAAACCCAATGTTAAAAAAAATAATAAAACACTCTGCCAGCCCAATATGAACTAGAGGCCAACAGATTATGATTACTAGTAGAATTATCTCTACAGTTTTATTTCAAGGCACTGCAGGTATAAAGAAACAGAACTTGGTGATTCAGTGGCTGGTGGATGATACAGGACTGAAATAAGAAAAATTTTCACATTCTCTTCCTTCCATCCCCCACTGTCCACCCATGGTGTCTACAAATCAGCACATGCTGAAAAGTAGGTGAAGTCAGAGAAGTTTCTTTAACCCAGTCAGTGGTGAGGTGGGGCAAACAATTATCATTTATTTTTCTCAAATATTTCCTCAAGCTAGGAAACAAACCTTATTCCAAATATAACCAATCTGAGGGAGCTGCTTTGGGGATCTGCAGACCAGGAGAGT
Source organism: Cabassous unicinctus (assembly GCA_029593785.1). Lineage (NCBI taxonomy): Eukaryota > Metazoa > Chordata > Mammalia > Cingulata > Chlamyphoridae > Cabassous > Cabassous unicinctus. The sequence continues at coordinate 14,918 of JAQZBX010023786.1, forward strand.
ACTGCACATCATCCAGGAGAGAGAAGGAGAGTGAGAAAAAGAGACCAAATGAAAATTGGGAACATGGACAACTACAAGGATACAGAATAAGTGGAACCAAGTGTCAAAGAGTAACCTTAGCACAAAACAAAACAAAATAAAACCCTAGAGTAGAAATAGAAACTAACCATCCAAATAAGCCCACCAACATAAACAGATGCCTAGACACCAGCAAAAAATTACAAGCCATACTAAGAAACAGGAAGATATGGCCCAGTCTAATGAACAAACTAAAAAAACAGGAGGAAATGCAGAACATGGAACAACTAATCAAGTATATCCAAACAGACAACATGAATCAACCTAATGAAGTGAAGGAAGAGAGAAAGGATATTAACAAGATGCTGAGGAAACATACAGAGGAAATCGTAAACATACATAAAAAGATAACAGATCTGATGGTGATGAATGGCACAATGCAAGAAATAAAAAGTATGCTGGAAGCACATAGTAGCAGATTTGAACAGGCAGAAGAAATAATTAGTGATGATGAAGACAGTACATCTGAAATCACACAGATAGTAGAACAGATAGATAAAAAGACAGGAAAAATTCAATAGGGACTCAAGGAATTGAATGATAACATGAAATGCACACACATATGCATTATAAACATCAGAGAGGGAGAAGAGAAGGGAAAGCAGGTTGAAAGAGTGTTGGAGGAAATAATGGCTGAAAATTTCCCAATTCTTTTGAGTGACATGTAGGTACTTGTCCTGGAAGCACAGTGCACGCCAAACAGTATAACTCCTGACATGCTTACCTGAGACATATACTTATCAAATTGTCAAATGCTGAAGACTAAAAGAGAGTACTGAAAGCAGCAAGAGAAAAGAGATCCCCTCACAAGGGAAGCTCGATAAGATTAAGCACTGATTTCTCATCTGAAACCATGGTGGTGAGAAGGCAGTGGTATAACATAGTTAAGGTACTGAAAGAAAAAAACTGCCAGCCAAGAATTCCATATCCAGCAAAACTTGGCATTCAAAAATGAGGGAGAGTTCAAAATATTCACAGATAAACAAAAATTAAGAGAGTATGTCAACAAGAAACCTGCCCTTCAAGAAATACTAAAGGGAGTTCTGCAGGTTGAAAGGAAAAAACAGGAGAGAGGGTTGGGGGAGGGTGTAGAAATGAAGATTATTAGTAAGAATAACTAAAAAGATAAATAGAGAAATAAAAACAAAATATGTCATATATATACCTAAAGAAAAAATGGCTAATGTAAGTATTGCCTTGACAGTAACAACATTAAACATTAATGGATTAAACTCTATAAACAAAATACACAGATGGGCAGAATAGATAAAGAAACATGCTGCATCAATATGCTGTCTACAAGAAACTCACCTTAGATCCAGGGACACAAGGAGCTTGCAAGTAAATTGCTGGAAAATGATTTTACATGCAAACAATAAGCACAAAAGTGTGGGAGGAGCTATATTAATATCAGACAAAGTAGACATTAAATGCAAAACTATTTTAAGAAACAGAGAAGGACTCTATATATTAATAAAAGGGGTAATCTATCAGGAAGAAAGAACAATCATAAACATTTATGTACCTATCAAGGGTGCCCCAAAATACATGAGACAAACATTGGAAAATCTAAGTGGGTACATTGAATAATATGTTAGAGGACCTAGAACTAGTAGACATATATAGAACATTACACCCAAATACAGCTGGATATCCAGTCTTGTCGAGTGCATATGGATCATTCTCTGTGATAGACTACATGCTAGGTCACAGAACAACTCTCAACAAATTCAGAAAGATTGAAATTATACAAAGTAATTTCTCTGACCACAACAGAATGAAGCTGGAAATTAATAAGGGGCAGAGAACCAGAATAGGCACAAAGATATGTAAGTTAAACAACACAGTCTTAGACAAACAGTGGGTTAAGGAGGAAATTGCAAAAGAAATCAGTAACTACCTTGAAATGAATGAAAATGAGAACACAACATATCACAACCTGTGGGATGCAGCAAAAGCAGTGCTAAGAGGGAAATTTATAGCCATAAATGCTTATATTAAAAAAGAAGAAAGAGCTAAATATCAAAGACTTAACTGCACACCTGGAGTAACTAGAAAAAGAACAACAAACTAATCCAAAAGCAGCAGAAAGAAGGAAATAAAGATTAGAGCAGAACTAAGTGAAATTAAGAATTTTTTAAAAAGTAGAAAAATTAACAAAACAAAAGTTGGTTCTTTGAGAAGATTAATAAACTTGAAAAACCTTTAGGTAAACTAACAAAAAAAAAGAGAGAAGTTGCAAATAAATAAAATAAAAAATGAGAAAGATGGGAAGAAGGTGTAGCTCAGTGATTGAGCACCTGTTTCCCATGTATGAGGTCCCAGATTCAATTCATGGTGCCTCCATCACTGATCCCACAGAAATAATGAGTATCATAAGAAGATATTTTGAAAAATGGTGTGCCAACAAGATGGATAACTGATATGAAGTGGACAAGTTTCTAGAAACACACTAGCAGATATTGATCAACTCAACAGACCAATCACAAGTAACCAGATTGAATTAGTCATCAAAAACCTCCCAACAGAAAAGCCCAGGACCAGATGGCTTCACATGTGAATCCTTTCGATCATTCTGGAAAGAACGAATACAAATCCTGCTTAAACTCTTGTGAAAAATAGAAATGGAGGTGCAGTCCTATCCGAGCCGCAGACAGAAGCTGCTGTGCACCTCCGGGTGTTGTCTCTCACACAGTGCCTCTGTAGTCTCTGGGCTGCCACTGCCTCTGTTTTAGGTCCTGGAGACAGGAGTGACATCACCACCATGGTGGGCATCAAAGCTGTGATTAGTTTGTCCTTTGAAGGACCAATTGGACTGATGTTTTTGATGGTTGAATGTGCCCTTCCAATATACAACTAATACTGGGCCCTCTTTGTTCTATGTTTTTACATCCCTTCACCTATTAATACTTCATAGCAAGAAGATTATTGGATAATACAGATTCTATGAGTAATGCATGTAAGGAACTTGCCATATTTCTTACAACAGGCATTGTTGTCTCAACTTTTGGACTCCCTATTGTATTTGCCAGAGCATATCTGATTGAATGGGGAGTCTGTGTACTTGTTCTCACAGTAAACACAGTCATCTTTGCAACTATACTAGGCTTCTTCTTGATCTTTGAACACAATGATGACTTCAGCTGGCAGCAGTGGTGAAAAGAAATTAACCAGCCATCATAAAATGGACTTCTTGCCCTGTTGGTTAGCCAACCATGCAAACAGGAGATTGGGCAATAATGCTGAATGGTATAGCAGGCATCTTGGGGGTGTTTTAGGTGCTCCCTTTTCACTTTTATTGTAAACATATTATTTTTAGAGAGACTTGCTGAAGGATTAAAAGATTGTTTTCTTTTGGAAAAGCTTGACTGATTTCACACGTAGGTACATTATGCTTTTCGTGCTGTCCTGCTGAATTTAAATATTTATGTGTTTTTCCTATTCAGTTTTTTTTCAATATGCAATGTTAAACATTGTTTAATGTATCCATTTGCATTGGTTAGGAAATCAGAATTCTGCTGGTGTTTCACTAGGTTAAGGTATTTTTTTTTTAAGTTTTTCAATTTCCATTAATACAAAAAGCTATAAAAATGAGTTTCATTCAGTCAGGGTGACATCACCCCCTATTTTATGCAAACCTGCAAACTGTTGCCCTACTTTTCAGAGTATATACTAAGGAAAAGCTAGTTGCATTGTACCTCAGAGGAGCTAAGCATTAATACCCATGATCTCCATAAGGGTTGCTAATTTTCCCAATAGGCAGGTATTTTGTGAGTTGAAAATTATTTTATGAATTGCTTTTCTTCTCAATTGTTAGGAGAATTTATTGTTAAACTTCAAAGGAAGTGTGCAAAAGTGGATTTTTGAGATACAGTTTTTATTTATGTTTATTGTAAACTAGGAAGAGTGAGTTGCATTATGGGAAGAAACAATGTTGAAACTCCATTATTTAAATCCTGTTTCTATTTATAAGTGAAATTTTTTATCTTCTATCAGCCTTTGATGTTTAACCCCTGGTAAAATCTACATACATGGAACTACTCATGAGGGGAAGTTGAGTGTTTGCATCATATATACAAATAAACCATCCCCTGCTTCCTCTTTTAACTTATTTTATGCATTGTATAAATTAAGTAAAATAAAATTTCAAATATAGTTTAATAACACTTAAACTTAGAAATGTTGAACTCACGGGAAAATAATCACTGTGCTATACATTCAAGGTGCCCCTGCCCCCGCAAGGCCTTGACATGATTAACAAGTAACTTGTTAGTCTTACAGATAATTCATCCTCTAATAATTTAACATTTAGACCATGGTAATTGTAGTCCTTATTTTCTAAGATTGTATCATATGAAATTTAAAAATTCTTAAGACAAGTTTCCTGGATGCCTCTCAACTGTTTAGATTTTCATTATTTCTTCATGATTGATCTACTGTTTCCTTATAAAAGGTATTTTTTGGATGAATTAATGCAATGTAGCCAAACCCAGCTGTATAGCAGCTTCAGATACAAACCTGACCAAAAAATCCCAGTATACAGGCATGATCAAATTGTAGTGGTTGTTTGCATCTCACAATTATCAGTAGTCTTTCCAGAAGCTGGTTATGAAAATGTTCAAGTTGGTCTGACAGCATTTTGTTAAGGATATTTGTAGGTTTATTCAGTGTACTTGAAGCAGGCTAGAAAGGGAATCAATAGATGGATCTGGAGCCTGGCAAAAAGTCCATGTGGACATCAATACCCCCAAGATGGCTGCTGGAAGACTCTCACGAGATTCTCCCATTTGGAACAAGATTTCCTCCAGAAGCCAGGAGAAGCCCTGGATATTCTCCAGGGGCCTTATCATTGGGCCCTCCCAGGGGACTGATGGGTGGGGTAATCAATCAAAACAGCAAATAGCTGGAACTTCTCCCATGCCATTAGCAAAGGGGCAGAATAATTAATGGTTTAAAAGGCAAATGGGAAACCGAACCGGCCCTGTCCTGGTGTCAGTCCCTGTGCCTGTTCCTGCCTTCTGCACCCTGCTCTCACCATTTTTCCCTATTATGATGGCCACACAAGTAAAACCTGAGCATTTACAATCTATAATGGAAAATTGTAGTCTGTAAATTGGCCCACTTTATCACTCTTCAGCCCCATCCCCTCTACCTGGGACCCATGATCTGTTATCTGTTATTTTCTCCCATTTCTCTTCCCTCCCTACCTTAATAAATTACTGGCCTAATCAATGTGGCTTGCTCTTGAAATTCATTTCTTGCAGCTTAGTCAAGAACCTAGACAAAATCCAGCTACATACTTACATAAAAATTGTTTTAATTTTTCATTTAGAAAAAACTGGATAATCAATCATGACAGCTATCTTTTGTTGTTTTATAAAGTTTATTCCTCATGAAAAAAAAATACAAGTAGAGGGAACATTGCCTAACTCATTCTATGATGCCAACATCACCCCAATGCCAAATTCACATAAAGATGCCACAAGAAAAGAAAACTACAGACCAATCTGTCTAATGAAACTGGATGCTAAAATCCTCAACAAAATACTTGCTAATCATGTTCAACAACACATCAAATGAATTATACACCATAACCAAGTGGTTTTCATCCCTGGTATGCAAGGATGGTTCAACATAAGAAAATCAATTAAATACACCACATTAACAGATCGAAAGAAAAATAATCACATGATCATCTATATTGATGAAGAAAAAGCATTTGACAAAATACAGCATCCTCTCTTGATAAAAAATGCTTCAAAAAATAGGAATAGAAGAAAACTTTCTCAACATGATAAAGGATATATATGAAAAACCCACAGCTAACATCATAGTCAATGGTGAAATGCTAAATGCTTTCCCTTTAAGAATTGGACAAAGAAAATGATGCCCACTGTCTCTGCTCTTATTTAACATCGTGTTAGAAGTACTTCCTCAAGCACTTAGGCAAGAAAAAGAAATAAGTCCTCCAAATTGGAAAAGAAGAAGTAAAAATTTCACTATTTGCAGATGACATGATCCTATACGTAGGAAGCACTGAGAAATCTAGTATACTCAAAGCTACTAGAGCTGATAAACGAGTTCAGTAAAGTGGCAGGATATAAGATCAACATGGAAAAACCAGTAGCATTTCTGTACACTAATAATGAGCAATCTGATGAGGAAATCCAGAAAAAAATTCCATTTACAATAGCAACTAAAAGAATCAAATATCTAAGAATAAACTTAAAGGATGTAAATGACTTGTACACAGAAAACTACACAACATTGTTAAAGGAAATAAAAAAAACCTAAATAAATGGAAGAATTTTCCCTGTTTCATGTATTGGAAGACTAAACATCAAGATATCTGTCCTACCCAAATTGATGTACAGATTTAATGCAATCCCAATAAAAATAATAACAACAATGTTTATTGAATTGGAAAAGTCAATTATGAAATTTATTTGGAAGAGCAAGGGGACTTGAATTGCCAAAAATATATAGAAAAAAAAACGAAATTGGAGGAATCATGCTAGCTGACTTTAAAGCATTCTACAAAGCTACAGTGGTCAAAACTGCATGGTAGTGGCACAAGTATAGACATACTGTCCAATGAAACTGAATTAAGAGTTCTGATATAGATCCTTGTATATACAGTCAACTGATACTCAACAAGGCCACCAAGCCCACTCAACTGGAACAGAATGGCTTCTTAAACAAATGGTGCTTGGAGAACTGGATTCCATATCCAAAAGAATGAGAGAGAATCACCATCTAATATCCTATATAAAAATTAACTCAAGATGGATCAAAGATCTAAATATAAGAGCTAAGACCATAAAGCTCCTAGAATATAATGTAGGGAAGCATCTATGAGATCTTATAATAGGAAATGGTTACATAAACTTTACACCCAAAGCAGGAGCAATGAAAGAAAAAATAGATAAATGGGACCTCCTCAGAAATTAAGAGCATTTTGCTTCAAAGGAGTTTGTCAAGAAAGTGAAAAGGCAGCTTACTTGATGGAAGAAAATATTTGGTAACTATTTCTCTGATAAAGGCCTAATATCCGGGCTATATAAAGAAATCCTACATCTCAAAAAACAAAAATACAAACAACCTCATTTTAAAAATTGTAAAGAGATTTGAATAGACGGTTTTCCAAAGAGGAAATACAAATGGCTAAAAAGCACGTGAAAAGATGCTCAACATCACTAGCTGTTAGGGAAATGCAAATCCAAACTACAATGAGATATTATCTTACACCTACTAGACTTGCAGCTATTAACAAAACAGAAGACTACAAGTGTTGGAGAGGATGTGGAGGAAAGGGAACACTCATCCACTACTGGTTGAAATGTAGAATGGTGCAGCCATTTTAGAGGACAGTGTGGTGGTTTCTCAGGAAGCTAACTTTAAAACTGCCATATGATCCAACAATCCCACTGCTGGGTATATACCCAGAAGAATTGAAAGCAGGGAAACGAACAAATATATGTACATCAATGTTCATAATGGCATTATTTACTATTGCCAAAAGTTGGAAGCAACCCAAGTGTCCATCAACAGATGAATATATAAGCAAATTGTGGTATATATGTACAATGGAATATTACTCAGTTGTAAGAAAGAATGAAGTATTGGCACACAGGACAATGTGGATGAATCTTGAAGACCTTATGTTGAGTAAAGTAAGCCAGTTACTGCAGGACAAATATTACATGACCTCACTGATACGACTTAAGCAAATTGGGCAGACTCACAGAGCTAGAGTCTGGAAAATAGGTCATCAGAGGTAGAAAGGGAGAGTGTGGTGGGCTGATGCTTAATATGGGCAAAACTCATGATAAGGTGGAAGGGGTGGTTTGGCAGTGGATGGGGGTGATAGTCATATAGATATGTGAGTGAGATCGGTGGTGCTGAAATGTGAGGGTAAGCAAAGTGGGGGAGGGTTAGATTGGACTATTCATGGAACTGGGGGGACAGCTGGAGGAAGGAACAGGTGAACTCTGGGGATTTGTATGTCTGTGCTTAAAACTACAATGGTGGGATGTTCTTTTGGCAAATATGGCAGGGAGAGTTATTGGTGCATGATGTCAGAGGTGGGGGGAAATGCGAGAGAGGGCACACCTGGGGCATGCGTCTGTGGAATATGTAAGTGTTCATCATGTCATAGGGTGTTATCTCAGTGGGTGAAGACACACACAATAAACCATATATTAAACCCCATCCTGGGGGATCCTGCTATGTTCTCAATTAGAGGGGCAAGAACATAGGCAGTGCCTAATTAAAGAAAACAGAATAGTATGTCAAGCCCTCAATATTAATGCAAGAAACTATGAACCTTATTCTTGAAAAAATTGAATCTTAGTGCTTCCATAGGTTCCTAGGGGAGCAGGAGGGAAGAACAGACGGAACATAAGGCATTTGGGGGGCATTGGAATTATTCTGCATGATCTTGCGATGACAGATACAAGCCATTATACATTTTGTCAAAACCTATAAGAGTGTATGATGCAAAATGTAAACAGTAATGTAAATCATTGACCATGGTTAGTGGTAATTTTTCAATATTTGTTCATCAATTTTAACAAATGTACCATACTCGTGTAAGATGTTATTAATAAGAGAAAGTGTGTGTGGGGGGTGGGTAAATGGGAATCTCCTATATTTTCTATGTGAATTTTCCGAGCCTAAAGCTTTTTTGAAAATAAAGTGGAAAATAAATAAATATAACCTCTTCTAAAAAATATAGTAAATATGACATAGAAAACTACTTTCTATGTTATAGTGACAAAAAATCTCCTTTTTAAAACTTAAAAGTCTAATTTAGAAATGGATTCATATTTGTTGGTGTATGTCTGGGGCTGATATGTTTCCGTGACAATTATTTATCTTGCCTTTCCGTTATTTTTGCTCTTTTTGAGTCCATTAGTTATAAATTGAGTAATTTAGGATGGAATTATCTTTTCACAATAAAGTAGACCTACTTCTTTTCAGTATTTTACTGTTAACAATGTGACAGACCTATTTTTTTTTTCCATGAATGTTTTGAGGTCATATTTCAACATTTCAACCTGTGAGAATCTGCTGTCTTCTTCTGCAGAATATTGAAGGAAAACATTTACTATTTCAACTGGAAAGAATAAGGCATTCAAATGCAACCAGATACCTAGAAATAAAATGGTACACCTTGTAAAGGAACTGTGTCATAAATTAACAACTCAGAAATGTAGTATAATAGAATAGGAACATAAGTGGTTTTTTTGTTTGTTTGTTTGAGGTACCAGGCCGGAGATTGAACATCAACCTCGTATGTGGGAACCTGGCACTCAACCACTGAGCCATGTAGACTCCCCAAGTTGGTTTTTTCTTTTGTTTGCTTGTTGTTTGTTTTTTGTTTGTTTGTTTTTAGGAGGCACCAGGAACCGAACCAAGGACCTCCCATGTGGAGAGCAGGCGTTTAACCGCTTGAGCCACATCCACTCCCATAAGTGTTCTTATTAAAATAAGCTTATGAGAATAAGCAAAATTAACCCAAATTAACTGTTGGTTTTGTCTAAGTAAAACAGAAGAAAAAAATAAGTAAAGGTAAGATTTGCTGGTATTAATTTTTACTATTCTTCCACTTAAGGGTGAATTATAGTTTGAGAATTTTCTGAAGGTTTAATGAATAATTATTTTCCTTTAAATCCAATGTTGTTTTCTAATAGCCTTGATTCTTATCCCTGAAACTCCTCAGTCTTCGTTTATGAATAAAGCAAAAATAGCTTATTAGGGATGGGGTCTTTTATGTGTGGGTGTATTCCGTGTGAGTGTACATATGTACACACATACCCTGCTTACAATGGAAACATGTTCAGAATACGGACAAAATCACAGAGTGTATTCTTAAATGACACAGCTATTGCTGCAAAGGCTTGGGAAAACTGTTGCTCAGAACCTGCTAGTATTCTAAGAAATCAACCAGGATGTCTAAGGAGCAGATGTGAGGGAATTTTAATTAAAAGCTTACTATCTAATCTAAAGGCATTTGAGTGCTATTATAGATGTTTATGGGGTTTAATCACATGACATCAAGGTTCATAATACACATCATTTATACACAGCAACCTTTTGAGTCAAACTCTCCAAACATTGACGTTACTGTCTGCCTAAAACAAATCAATTATCTATCTTGATTTAGTACATTGCTCTGGATTCTACCTGGACAGGAAAGACTAGATATTAGAAAGCTAGCTAAAGACACAACAAAGCTACTGTCCTTTTTCCTTTCTCTCTAATAGACACTTATCATTACTTAGCTGTTTCAGACAGGTAAGATGTTGTTCTATGTATATTTACATTTATCCAAAGTGATGAGACCTTGGAAACTGAAGGAGGGAAAAGTGGGATAAAAGGCATTTGCCATTCTCTATGCTTTATTCTGTGCTTTACTTTTGCTACTTTGGCTTTTTGGAATGAAAGGTAACAGGCTGTCAGATATCAAACAAGAATAATCCCTAGTCTTACCTCGCTCACTTCCTGAAGGTCCTTCCAGACCTGTGAAGTCCATGGTTCCATGAACACTTGCCCAAAATCTGACCACAGCAAATGCAATTTATCCGAAAACAAGAAGCCCTTCGGATGAATAGTGACTCTGCTTGTCTACCTGACTTTTACTCAAAAACAAACTGCAGGATATTGCATTTCCCACAATCTCATTCTAAGACTTGTCCACTATTTAATCAATGTTCCATATGCCTTGATTTACATCTTTCTTCTTATAGTGAGCAAAAGGGGATCTGACCACAGCCACCAGCAAACGCTGCTTCAGAGATACAGGTGAGCAACTTGGTGTGATCACAAAACACATTACAAAATCCCTTAAAGACATCCTTTAGCACTCCTTGTTCACCTGCCTCAGACTCTCCTGTCCGCAAAGATCATTGAAGAAGCAGACTCACTGGCCCACATTAGCTTGTTGGTGTGAAAAAAGCATCATTTTTTATTCTAGCAAGACCACTTTACCAACACACTAAGCCACTCGTAGAGTTTTAGAATGCAGAAAACAAAATCTGTACTGTTTTTATAATTCCAAATATCAACATGTGGTAGAGAAAAAGAATCCCCATAAGACTGCGGAACACAAATCAAGACACACTCTCCTACTTCATATTTATTTTTGAAATTATTTCTATTCTCTAACTATCTCTGGTACTTAAATTCTACTGGATGGGGGAAATACATGAACATGAAGCCATCTCTAAAGCGATGGGAAGACTATAGCCCTACTTGTTTACTGATAAGTTTTCTAAGATAAAATGGAAAGCAAAACTGGAAGTAGAAGAGCAGCTTAGTTTGTATAAGTCCTAATTCAGTTCAGTTCATTGCTAGACTATCTCATTAATCTTAACCAGCTTACAATTAGTCCAAGGTTTATTTACATTAGTGACATTTCTCTTCTTTCATCTCTAGCTCAACATGATGAGGAAGTAATAAAGAGCTGAACCAGAACTTTAGGTCCCTCACGACCAGCGTCTTTTTCTCACTGGCTTGCCAAACACTGAATCTGCTCCTTCCATTTATGTGACTAGTAGTAGTTACTCAAAGTTGTCCTGTTCTTTCAACCAACCCCTTTGTCGCCTTTAATTCCTGAAGCTCCCTGCTTGCTGTTCCTTTCAATAAACTCTAGGCCCCAGTCTCTTTATCCTCTTGGTCTATATATATTTTACTTGCATATTTTCATAAACTTTTTTTTTAGAAAAGTTGTAGGTTTACAGAAAAATGATGCAAAAAATACAACATTCCCATGTAACCCTCCTCACACCTTCAGATTTCCCTTTTATTAACAATTTGCATTAGAGTGGTAGCTTTGTAAAAATTAATGAAACAACATTACTATAATTATGCTATTTACTAGAGTCCATAGGTTACATTAGGAGTGACTGTTTGTGCACAGTCCTATGGTTATTTATTTTGTTCTAGGAACATATATCCAGCTTATAATTACTGCCTTTCAACTACATTCAAATATGTAAGTCAGTGCTGTTACTTATATTCACAATATTATGCTACCATCTCTACCATCCAGTACCATAATTTTCTATTACCCCAGTTAGAAATTCTGCACCAATTGAGTATTAACTCTCCATTCCATACACAAACCCTGTATACTGGTAACCTATAATCTAGTTTCTGACTCTATGAATTTGCTTATTCTAATTATGTCATATCAGTGAGATCATACAATATTTGTTATTTTGTGTCTCACTTATTTCACTCAATATGATGTCTTCAATGTTGATCCATGTTATAGGTTGTATCAAAACTTCATTCCTTTTTTACAGATGAATAATATTCCATTGTTTGTGTATACAGTAACATATTTTGTTTATCCATTCATCTGTTGAGGGACACTTGGATTGCTTTTAACAATTTTGAATAATGTGGTTATGAACATCAGTGTATAAGTACCTGTTGGAGTCCCTGTTTTCAAATCTTTTGGGTATATACCTAGAACTGTGATTGCTAGAACATATGGCAATTCTATACTTAACTTTCTGAGAAACAACCAAACTGCTTTCTGTAGTGGTTGCACCATTTTACGTTTCCACCAACAATAAAGAAATGCTTCTATTTCTTCATATCTCCAAAATTTATTTTCACTTTTTTACTAGGTACCATTTCACTGGGTGTGAATGGTATCTCATTGTAGTGTTGATTAGCATTTCCCTAGTGACTAATGAGGTTGAGCATCTTTTCATTTGCTTATTGGCCATTTGTATATCTTCTTTGGAGAAATGTCTATTCAGGTCATTTGACCATTTTTTAATTGGATTTTTTGTCTTTTTGTTGTTGAGTTTTATGATTTCTTTATATATTCTGAATTATACCCTTATCAGATATGTGGTTTCCAAGTATTTTCTCCATTCTGTAGGTTGTTATTATACTTTAATGATGAAGTTCTTTAATGCACAAAAGTTTTTAATTTTGATAAGTCCCATGTATCTATTTTTTCTTTTGTTGCTTGTGCTGTTGGTGTAAAGTCTAAGAAACCATTGCCTAAAACATGGTCCTGAGAATGTTTATTTCTAGGAGATTTAACTTTTGGCTCTTATATTTTGACCTTTCATGCATTTTGAGTTAATTTTTCTGTATGGTGTGAGGTAGGGGTCCATCTTCATTCTTTTGCATATAAATATTCAGTTTTCCCAGCATGATTTGTTAAAAAGATTATTTTTTTACATTGAGAGGTCTTGGCATACTTGTCAAAAATTACTTGGCCATAGATGTGAGAGTTTCTTTCTAAACTCCAATTTTGATTTTATTGGTAGATATGTCTGTTCTTTCACCAGTAACATGTGGTTTTAATTAATTTAACTTTCTGAGAAATTTATAAATCAGTAAGTGTGAAGCCTCCAACTTCATTCTTTTTCCAGAGGGTTTGGCAGTTTGGGGCCCCTTACCCTTCTGTATAAATTTGATGACTGGCTTTTCCATTTCTGCAAAGAAGGCAGTTGGAATATTGTTTCGGATTGTGTTGAATCTGTAAATCACTTTGGATAGAATTGACATCTTAACAAAATTTAGTCTTCAAATCCATGAACATGGACTATCCTTCCATTTATTTAGGACTTCTTTGATTTCTTTTAGCAATGTTTTATAGTTTCCTATGTACAGGTTCTTTATATCCTTGGTTAAATTTATTCTCATATACTTGATTCTTTTAGTTGCTATTATAAATGGAATTTTTTCTAGTTATCAGATATAGAAACACTAGTTATTTTTGCATGTTGATTTTGTATCCTGCCACTTTGCTGAATTCGTTTATTAGTTCCAGTAGATTTGTTGTGAATTTTCAGGATTTTCTGTATACAGACCATGTCATCTGCAAATAGGGAAAGTTTTACCCCTTCCTTTCCATTTTGGATACCTTTTATTTCTTTTTCTTGTTTAATTTCTCTGGCTAGATATTCCAGAACAATGTTGAGTGACAGTAGGTATCCTAGTCTTGCTTCTGATCTTAGAGGGAAAGCTTTCAGTATTTCACCATTGAGCCTGATGTTAGTTGTGGGTTTTCATAAGCATGTTTTATCATGTTGAGGAAGTTTTCTTCTATTCCTAGTTTTCTGAGTGTTTTTAACAAGTAGAGGTGCTGGATTCTACTAATGTGTATTTCACTAACTGATTTCTTTATGTTGAACCACTCTTGTATAATTGGGATAAATCCCACTTGAACATAGTGTATAATTGTTTTAATATGCTGTTGAATTTGGTTTGCTGGAATTTTGTTGAGAATTTTTGCATCTATATTCATAAAGGATATTGGTCTGTTATTTTCTTTTCTTGTGGTGTCTTTATCTGGCTTTGATATGACAGTGATGTAGTCTTCACAGAATGAGTTATGGAATCTTCCCTCCCTTCAATTTTTTGAAAGAGTTTGAGCAGGATTGGTGTTAATTCTTCTTGGAATGTTTGGTAAAATTCATCAGTGAAGCCACCTGCTCCTTGTCTTTTCTATGTTGGTAGGTTTTTGAGACTGATTCAAACCCTTTATTAGTTAATGGTTTGTTGAGATCTTATATTTCTTCTTGAGTCAATATAGGTAGTTTGTTTGTGTCTAGGGATTTGTCCATTTCATCTAGGTTATCTAATTTGTTGGCATACAGTTGTTCATAGCATCCTCTTATAATCTTTTTTATCCCTGTGGGGTCAGTAGTAAGGCCCTTCCCCTTTTCATTTCTAATTTTGGTTTTTTGTGTCATCTCTTTTTCTCTGTCAGTCTAGCTAAAGTTTGCCATTTTATTCATCTTTTCAAAGAACCAACTTTGGGTTGTTGATTCTCCCTATTGCTTTTGTATTCTCTATTTCATTTTTCTCCATTCTAATCTTTGTTATTTCCTTCCTTCTGCTCCTCCTGCCATGGAGGATGAAGATTTTAGGTCACATCCAGGCTTGGACTCTCCAAGAGAGAGGATCTCCCCTCTGACCATCCAGAGCAAGGCTCCACATAAGTCCCCTAATAAACACTCACTTGCTCACCAAGCTGGACTTGTCCGAGTCTTTTCTTTTGGTCAGACACATTCCTCTCAGTTTGGTGAGAAGCTGTCATTTTACATGACTCCTTGCTATACTTGGAATAATTGGCATAATCTGCAAGATACGTCAGACGAAAGCATGAGCCCTGGTGGGGAATCCATAGGAGGAGATATCCCAGGGTGGCCTGCTACCTCTATATGGGATAGGGTCACCTGCTTGACCCTGAAAATGCCAGTGGAAATAGAGAACATGTTACAAGAACAGAAAATCATGAAGTTTAGTAAAGATAGCTGGCATGCTGCCACAGCAATGGGCTGGCCATTGCTATGGGTGGTTTGGTTATCTACAGCAGATTGTCTCAAGAAAAACAAAGAAATCTGCCATTTGAGGGAAGAGATACAACTAGAACAGGATTGCAAACTTCTACCTTCGCCTTAGTGACTGGCCTCTCTGAACAAGTAGACGTAAAGGATGAGTATACGGAAACGTTGTCCTGTTGCTTTTTAAAATTAGGGGGTGTGTAACATATTGTATGAGTCAAAAAAAAATTTTATATGTATCCAGTACATTTAATTGAGAAATGTATTTTTTACT
>JAQZBX010023787.1:0-14677 GCA_029593785.1 Cabassous unicinctus
CCAGAACTTATATGCAAATATAAATTGGCATGATGTAACTCTCAGTAGGATCTCATAGAATTCCAAAATGGATATCACCCTAAATAGTGGGGCTCCTGAGTGCTCTGGAGACATCCAGGTCCTATGTGAGGGCAGATAGCTTTGGAGGTTGGTGCCTTGCCAGTGGACCATACTTTGGAGTTTGTGTTCCTGAAAGTGACAGAGTTGGACTCAACTATGTCTTCCCTGTACATGGCTCATCTGTCCCTTCTATTCAAACCTATATTTGGTGCTGGAGTTTGTAGGTGTATGTTCAGAGACTTGAGTCTTTGGGCTGTCCATGTGCAAGCTGGGCCGGGTACCTCGGTGGAGCAGCACCTCCTACTCTACAGCTCATTGGACTCACCCAGGACAACTGGCAGTGGGATGATGATGGACAACAGCTGTCCCAGGGAACAACGGAGAAAATCTGCAGCTGCAGGCAGGATAATCCCATTCATCTTCCTGATGAGATATAAGCCCCCTGTCAATTGGAGGTGGAGTGGACATCACCATGCCAGATTCCTCAGGATGAGGGGAATAGCTATGGACTAGAGAGGAATTACTTGTATTCTACTATAGACATATTGTGATTCAAGCAATGAAAGAAATTACAACATTGATGTGGAGCCAATGGCCACTGGAGGCTCTGGGTGCAGGGAGAGGGAAAAGCAGTTGTAATACAGGGGCTTTTTCGGGACTTGGGAATTGTCCTGAGTGACACTGCAACACCAGATACAGACCATTTTATATCATCATATAATATGCAGAACTGTGTGTGAGAGAGTGTGGTCTACAATGTGAACTATGGTCCATGCTTAATTGCAAAACCCCAGGATGTCTTTATGAATTGTAATTAATGTGCCACACTAAAGAAGGATGTTTATGTGGGAGGTTGTGGGAGGTGGGGGAGGTGGGGCATATGGGAATCCCTATATTTTTTTGTGTAACACTTATGTAATCTAAGTATCTTTTAAAAATGAATAAAGAAAGAAAGAAAAAAAAACAATATTTTAAATATTATTTCAAAAAAAAATAATACATGGTGTTAATAATAATGTTAATAATAAAAATCAAATTTAAGCCTTGAACTATTTTTAGCAGTAATATTTTGATGATTTTCTTTCATGATTTGTAGCAAATATTCCACAATAGGTCAAGGTGTTGGTGGTGTGGTGATATATGGGAATCCTGTGCATTAATTATTTTGTAAACTCACAACTTCTCTAATAGTAGTAGTAGTAATAATAATAATAAAAAGATTGTGAGTATACCTATAAAACAAAACATAATGGAGAGAACAATACTTAAATTTGAGCTTGAACTAGTCCTCTTCTGACCTGGCTAAAGGATGTGAAACAATGTGGCCCCATCACCCTCAACCATTTGATCCCAAGGACATCATATCTGCACCACCCCCCCTTAGAAGACAGCAGTGCTTCTCCCACATTTAATCCAGGATTTCTGACTTGAGCACACATACTTGTCTCCAAGTAGATGCAGCAGTTATGCAAGAATGGAAATCTCTCAAAGAGGCAAGTCAGTTTCCTAATATTCCACCAGAATTTCCAGGATTATACACTCTCATTACTGAATGAATATTTTACAAAGCATATATAGTTTTGACCTGAATCATTATGCAACATATTAAAATGTCTTCTTCTGCCAGTGCTGTGCATCTGGAAGAAAGGGAATTTTTGTCCCCCTTTTGAGTAGGGTGGGGGAATAAATGAGTGAGGATAGTTTTGGAGAGGATAGGGAAAGAAATCCAGAGTTCTTAGGCAATGGGGCATTTGGGACCAGTCTCTTCATAAAAGTTGTTATTCTGCTTCCTATGTGTTGTGGTCATCATGCAGACCAACAGGGACTCAGCTCACAAAGAAAGACCTGGTTGTGTTATCCAAAGCTCACAGCACACTGGGGCCCCATCAGGAGCTCTCCCTAAAGCCATAGGAAATGGAGGCAACAACCTGGAAGCTTGAGCAGCACAAGAGATCAGTCCAATATTTACATCCCATTTTGACCTAACAATCATTATCTGTATGTACAGAAATGGCCATTTGCATTTGCTATCCCCTCCCTGTCCTCTCTCCCCTGTATTTTGGAGATTCCTGTCCTCATCCTGCAGTGGGAGCTGGGCCCAGTGCACAGAACACTCAAGAATTTCCATGCAATGTTTAAGTTGAGCATCAATCCAGCATTTTCAATCAGATTATCTCTTCTTTATTAATGTATTTATGAAAATTTAGGGGAGATACATAAAATTGAAAGCACAAACATCCTTTTGAAAAAAATTCACTTTTACAATAAACCTTATTAAAAATTCAATATACATTGAGCATCAGCTCCCATTTTCAACCCACATTCTATTTCTTAGGACCTATATTCTAGAGTTTACCTCAGTGATTTTACTCATTGCATTTAGTTCATATTAGTGAGCCTTTTTTGTCTGGCTTATTTCTCTCAACATAGTATCCTCTATGTTCATCCATGTTGTCATATATATCTTGATTTAATTTCTTCTTACAGCTGAATATTATTCCATTGTGTGTATCTATCACATTTTGCTTATCCATTCATTGGTTGCTGGACACTTGGGCTGGTTCCAAACTTTGGTAATCGTGAATAATGCTACTGTGAATATCTATGTGCAAATGTCAGTTTGCATCCTTGCTTTCAGATCTTCTCAATAGATTCCTAGTAATGGGATTGCTGCCTAAGTGGCAATTCTATATTCAGTTTCATGAGGTACTGCCAAACTGTCTTCCACAGAAGCTGCACCATTCTACACTCCCACCAATAGTGAAGGAGTGTTCCTGTTTCTCCACATCTTTTCCAGTACTTGTAATCTTCTGTTTTTTTTTTTTTTTTAAATACTGGCCATTTTATAAGGCATAAAATGGTATCTCATTGTAGTTTTCTTCTGCATTTCCCAAAAGGTAGTGAAATTGAGCATTTTTGTGTGTGCTTTTTGTTCATTTTTATATTCTATTTTGAGAAATGTTTATTCAAGTATTTTGCCCATTTTGTAATTGGGTTGTTTGTCTTTTTATCTTTCAGTTGTATAATCTCTTTATATAACAAGGATATAAAACCCTTATCAGATATGTGATTTCCCGATATTTTTTCCTATTGAGTAGGCAGACTTTTTACTTTCTTGACAAAGTCTTTTGAAGGTCATCCCAAATGCATATTCTTTCATTCTTTGCTCTTACTTTGGGTGTAAGGTTTAAGAAACTACCATCCACCACAAGATCTTAATGGTGTTTTTCTAAATTTTCTTTTAGGAATTTTATGGTTTAAACTTTTATATTGAGGTCCTTATCTATATTGAGTTGATTTTTTTCTAAATGTGT
Source organism: Cabassous unicinctus (assembly GCA_029593785.1). NCBI lineage: Eukaryota > Metazoa > Chordata > Mammalia > Cingulata > Chlamyphoridae > Cabassous > Cabassous unicinctus. The sequence continues at coordinate 3,375 of JAQZBX010023787.1, forward strand.
GAGACAGGGTTCCTATTTCTTTATTTTAATGTGTTAATTTTTTAAGAAGTTATTTAAATTACATAAATGTTACATAAAAATATAGTGGGGGAAGTGGATGTGGCTCAAGTGATTGGGCTGCCATCTACTGTATAGGAGGTCCAGGATTTGATTCCCATGGTCTCCTGGTGGAAAGCAAGCTGGCCCATGTGCCAAGCTGGCCTGAGCAAAGTGCTGGCCCACATGGTGCCCATGTGGAGTGCTGGCCTGCACAGAGAGCTGGTGCAACAAGATGATGCAACAAAAAGAGGCACAGGAGAGAGACAAAGACAGACACAGCAGATCAGGAGCTGAGGTGGTGCAAGAGATTGGACGGTCTCTCTCCACTCTGAAAGGTCCCAGGCTCAGTTTCTTGTGCTGCCTAAAGAGAAGACAAAGCAGACACACAAGAACACACAGAGAGCAGAGAGTGAGCACAAAAACAGTGGGGGACAGAAATAAATAATAAACAGATCTTTTTAAAAATATATAGGAGATTCCTATAGGTCCCAGTCTATATATCCCCCACATTTTCCCACATTAACATCATTTATTACTATGGTACATTCATTAAAATTGATGAAAACAAAAAAAATTGATGAGAACATTTTGGAGCATTGCCACTAAGCATGGATTATACTTTACATTGTAGTTTACACTCTCTCCTGCACTTTTTTGTAGGTTATGGCAAGATATGTAATGGCCTGTATCTGTCACTGTAATTTCATTCAGGACAATTCGCAAGTCCTGAAAAATGCCCTCATATTTCATCTCTTTCCATCTCCCTGCCCTCAGAACCTCCTGTGTCCACTGCCTCCATGTCAGTGATATAATTTCTTCCATTGCCAAAATCACAATAAGTCTATAGTACAATACCAGTAAGTCTAATCTAGTCCATAGCTAATTTCCCAATCCTGAGGATTCTGGGATGGTGATGCCCACTCCACCTCTAATAGAGAGTAGCCTTAGATCCCATGGGGGCAGATGGATGGGACTCTTTTGCTTGTAGTTGTAGACTCTCTTGGTTCCTTGATATGGTCATTGTCCATCATCTCCTTGTTATTTGTTTTGGGTGAGTCCAATGAACTGGAGATTAGATGTTGCAATGCTATTGAGATTCAGGGCCCAGCTAGCATATGGAGACCCCAAAGATTTTAGTCTCTTCGACATACACCCATGAATCCTAGTCCTAACTATAGGTTCAAATTGGGGGTTAAAAGAACCATGTTTAGGGAAATCACAACAAAGTCAAACGCTGTCACACAGGGAAGCATAAAGTCCAAAGTAGGCACATAAGCAAGGCATCAAACTCCTGAGCTATTTGCCCTGACTATAGTGTCTGGATGTTTCCAGGGCCCTCACAAGCCCAACTATTTGAGGTAGTATTTATTTTGGCAGTCATTGAGATCATGCTGAAACATGCATAAGTGTAACATCTGGAATGACCTCCTGACACACTTTGAAGTTTCTTAGTCATATAAACTCATTTGTCTTTACACTTTTCCCCTTTTGGTTGAGGTATTTTTCCTGTTAGATTGCTAGTTGGTGCATGGTAGTAATCCCTCAGTGCCAGGGAGTTTCATTCCTGAGAGTCATGACCCACATGGGGGGGGGGCAATAATACAATTATATGCTGAGTTGTCTTAGAGAGACCACATTTGAGCAACAAGGAGACTCTGAGGAGGTAACTCTTAGGCACCCTATAATACTAGGCTAAGTTTCAATTTCAAGAGTAAAGGTTCATAAGTACAGTCATCTATATTAAGATCCCATCAATGGACTATCCTCCACTAGCTATTTCCCCTGTACTCAGGGAATTCTTGCTGTACCATTAGAATATGTGGCAGAGCTCCCTAGGATGGGAATTTGGTGTTATTTTGGTTATTATGTGAATCTCCACTCACCATGACAATCCCCCATGAACAATTGAACATAATTATATGCCACAGGTGACCCTTCTCCAATGTATCCCCATCACTGGCATCCCACATAAATGATCCTCCATTTTTATAGTTGTAACCCTTCTGTGATTCAAAACTTCATTAAAAATGAAGGCAAAACAATAGCCAAATAAAATTCATAAGAAAATGAAGTAATGATAGTTTTAAAAATAAATAAAATATAAAAAGTTAAAAAAAATTAAAAATTAAGATTTGGAATAATAAAAAATAATGAAAAATATATTTTTTTAATTTTGACATTATGTTTTTCATAACTGTAAGATATGTTATCTTGTAAATATAGTGACATTTTTTCACTTATTCCCCCAGTGTCTTACATTTTTCAATTTGCCTTCAAAGAAGTTTTAGGTTACAGAAAAGTCATGTATAGAATATAGAGTTTACCATATGCCAATCATCCTCCCCTTTCCCCCTTTCCCCTATTAATAACATTTTATATGTGGATGTAACATTTGTTACAACTGATGTACAAATATTGGAACATTGCTACTAACCATGGTCAATGGTTTACATTTTGGACCATAAAATATTATAAATTTTGATGAAATTTAACATGGCCTGTATCCATCATTGCAATATCATATAGAACACTTCAATTGCCCACCAAATGCCCCAAGTTCTATCTTTTCTATTCCTCCCTCCCCCTTCCCTCTGGACCCACAGCAACCACCAGGCTTCACTCCTTGAAGACCAATATTCATAGTTACTTGCAACAACATTGAAGGCTTGATATACTATTCTGTCCTCCCCTATTAGGCACTGCCTATTCTCTCAAAAGACTCCCACCTCTCTATTTGAGAACATAGCAGGACTCCCCATGATGGGAGTCTAACAACTCCCCACTCATTATGTGGGTCTCCATCCAGTGATACAACCCATTATGACAAAATGAACATTCACACACTCCCTAGAAGCCTGCCCAGGTGTGTCCTGTCCCACATGCCCCCCACATCCAACACCTTAAACCAGTAGCCCTCTCCTCTGTTGCAAAAGAACATTCCCAATGTTGTAGGTTCAACCACATACCTGCCAATCTCCAGTGTTCAACTTCTCCCTCCCCCAACTCCCCCCGAAGTTCCATGGACAGTACTACCCACACTCCCCACACTATCCCCTGACAAACCAGGATTGCCCAACCCAAAAGTATCACTGTGCCATTGTCATGTCTCTCCACTGCACAACTACACACTTCCACCTTATCATAGATTTTGCCGATAAGGGCATTAGCTCACAAACTTCTCCCTTTCTAACTCTTGTAAACCTATCTTCCAGATGCTAGATCTGTGAGTCTGCTCAATTTACTTAATTCATATCAGTGAGGTCAGGTAATATTTTTTCTCCAGGGCCTGGCTTACTTCTCTCAAAATAAGGTCTTCAAGATTCATCCACGTTATCACATGTGTTAATACTGCATTCCTTCTTACAGATGAGTAATATTCTATTGTATGTATATATCACAATTTGTTTATACATTCATTTGTTGATGGGCATTTGTGGTGATTCTAACCTTTGGTAATAGTAAATAATGATGTAATGAATGTTGGTGTGCATATATCTGTTCAAGTTCTTGCTTTCCATTCTTCTGGGAATATACCCAGCAGTGGAATTGCTGGATCATATGGCAGTTCTATAGTTAGCTTTCTGAGGAACCACCAAACTGTCCTCCACACTGGTTGGACCATTCTACCTTCCCACCAGCAGTGGATGAGGGTTCCCATTCCTCCACATCCTCTCCAACACTTGTAGCCCTATGTATTTTTAATAGACAGCAGTCTAATGATGCTATCTCGTCATGGTTTTGATTTGCATTTCCCTAATAGCTAGTGATGTTGAACATCTTTTCATGTGCTTTTTAGCTATTTGTATTTCTTCTGTGGAGAAGTGTCTATTTAAATCATTTGTCCATTTTTTAAATGGGTTGTTTGTGTTTTTACTTGAGGTGTAGGATTTCTTTATATATACTGCATATTAGGCCCCTATCAGAAATATGTTTACCAAATTTTTTCCCCAGTTGAGAAGGCTGTCTTTTTATTTTCTTGACAAAATCCTTTTAGGTGCAAAAGTTTTAATTTTAAGGAGGTCCCATTTATCTATTTTTTCTTTTGTTGCTTGTGCTTTGGGTGTAAAGGTTCATGAAACCATTTCCTAATAAAAGATCTTGTAGATGTTTCGTACGTTGTCTTCCAAAATCTTCATGATCTTGGGTCTTATATTTAGATCTTTGATCCATCTTGAGTTAATTTTTGTATAAGGTGAAAGATGGTGTTCCTCTCTCATTTTTTTGGACATAGATATCCTGTTCTCCAAGCACCATTTGTTGAAGAGGCCATTCTTTCCCATTTGAATGGGCTTGGTGGCCTTGTCAAATATCAGTTGACTGCATATGTGAGGATCTATATCAGTACTTACAATTCAGTTCCATTGGTCGATATGTCTATCCTTCTGCCAATACCATGCAGTTTTGTTTTTAAGATTTATTTTACTTACTTATTTATTCCCCCTTGCTGCTTGTGCTCACTGTGTCCGTTTGCTGTGCATTTTTTTGTGTCTGCTTGTCTCTCTTTGTTGGGTCATCTTGCTGTGCCAGGTCACTACACCACATAGACCATCAGCTCACCACGTTGCATGGACCATTAGTTCACTGAACCACATGGACCAGTTTACCTTCACCAGGAAGCCCTGGGAATTGAAACCAGGGCCTCCCATATGGTAAATGGGAGCCCAACCACTTGAGTCACATCCACTTCCCTAGCATGCAGTTTTGACCACTGTAGCTTTGTAGTATGATTTAAAGTCAGATAGTATGATTCCTCCAATTTCATTTTTCTCTTTCAATTTGTCTTAGGCTATTTGGATCCTCTTGCCCATCCAAATAAATTTCATAGTTAGCTTTTCCAGTTCAGTAAAAAATGCAATGGTTAATTTTATTTGGATTGCATTAAATCTGTAGATCAGTTTGTATAGGATAGACATCTTAATAATGTTTAGCCTTCCTATCCATGAAAAGTGAATAGTCTTTCATTTATTTATGTCTTCTTTGATTTCCTTTAACAGTGTTGTGTAGTTTTCTGAGTACAAGTCATTTACATCTTTAGTTAAATTTATTCTGGTATTTGATTCTCTTAGTTGCTATTGTACATGGGAAATTTTTTTTTCTTGATTTCTTTCTCAGATTGATCATTATTGGTGTACAGAAATGCTACTGATTTTTTCAGATTAATCTTATAACCTGTCACTTTACTGGACTTATTTATAAGCCCTTGAAGCTTTGGTGTAGATTTCTCAGGGCTTTTGAGGTATAGGATCATATCTTCTGCAAATAGTGAAAGTTTTTTCTCTTCCTTTCCAATTTGGATTCTTTTGTATCTTTATCTTGCCTAAGTGCTTGAGCAAGTACTTCTAACACAAAGTTAAATAAGAGCAGTGAGAGTGGCATTCTTGTCTTGTTCCAGATTTTAGAGGGAAACTTTTTAGAATTTCACCATTGACTATAATGTTAGCTGTGGGATTTTCATATTTACCCTTTATCTCATTGAGGAAGTTTCCTTTTATTCCATCTTTTGAAGTGTTTTTATCAGTAAAGGGTGTTGTATTTTGTCAAATGCTTTCTCTGCATTTATGGAGATGATCGTGTGATTTCTTTCTTTCAATCTGTTTATGTGGTGTATTACATTAATTGATTTTCTTATGTTGAACCATCCTTGCATACCAGGGATGAAACATACTTGGTCATGGTGTATAATTCATTTGATGTGTTGTTGAATATGATTAGCAAGTATTTTTTTGAGGATTTCAGCATCTAGGTTCATTAGATTGGTCTATAGATTTCCTTTCTCATGGCATCTTTGTTTGGCTTTGGTTTTGGGGTGATGTTGGCATCAAAGAATGAGTTACGCAATGTTCCCACCACTTTTATTTTTTGGAAGAGTTTAAACAAGATTGGTGTTAGTTCTTTCTGGAATGTTTCATAGAATTCACCTGTGAAACCATCTGGTCCTGGGCAGTTCTTAGTTGGTAGGTTTTTGATTACTAATTCTATCTCATTACTTGTGATTTGTCTGTTGAGTTTATCAATTTCTTTTTTCATCAATGTAGGCTGCTTGTATGTTTCTAAGAATTTTTCCATTTACTCTAAATTATCCATCTTGTTGGCATACTATTTTTCAAAGTATCCTCTTTTGATACTCTTTATTTCTGTGGGATCAGTGGAGATATCCCGTCCTCATTTCTTATTTTATGAATTTGCAACTTCATTCTTTTTTTCTTTTTAGTCTAGCTAAGGGATTGTCAATTTTATTCATCTTCTTGTAGAATCAGCTTTTGGTTTTGTTTATTTTTACTAGTGCTTTCTTCTTTTCAATTTCATTTAGCTCTGCTCTAATCTTTGTTATTGCCTTCTTTCAACTTCCTTTTCTTTTGGGGTTAGTTTGTTGTTCTTTTCTTCATTCCTCCAGGTGTGCAGTTAGGTCTTTGATTTTAGTTCTTTCTTCTCTTTTAATATAGGCATTTATATCTATATATTTCCCTCTCAGTACAGCTTTTGTTGCATCCCATCGGTTTTGATAAGTGGTGTTGTCATTTTCATTTGTTTCAAGGTAGTTTCTGATTCCTTTTGTGACTTCCTCCTTGACCCACTGATAGTCTAAGAGTGTGTTGTTTAACTTCAGTATCTTATGACTAATCTGGTTCTCTGTCCTATATTGACTTCCAGCTACATTCCATTGTCATCAGAGAAATTACTTTGTGTTATTTCAATCTTTCTGATTTCATTAATGCTTGTTCTTGGATGTGGGCTATACTGAAATATGGCCCATATGTATTCAAGAAGAATGTATATCCCACTGTATTTGGATGTAATGTTCTCTATATGTCTTTTACATCCAGATTCTCTAATGTATTATTCAAAGTCTTTGTTTCTTTGATTCACTGTCAAGATGTTCTGTCTAATGGTGATAATGATGTATTAAAGTCCATCACTGTAATTGTAGAAGAATCTATTTCTCCACTTAATTTTTACTGTTTTGTCTCATGTATTTTGAGGTGCCATGGTTATAGGCATAAATGTTTATGATTGTTCTTTCTTCTTGAAAGATTACCCATTTTATTAATATATACTGTCCATCTTTGTCTTTTACAATAGCTTTGCATTTAAAGTCTAATTTTTCTGAGATAAGTATTGTTTATCCTGTGCTTTTTTGGTTATTGTATGCATGTAAAAGTGTTTTCCAACAGTTCACTTTCAGCATCCTTTCATCCCTGGGTCTAAGTTGGAATTCTTGTAGACAGCATATAGATGAGTCATATTTCCATATGTGTTCTGCCAATATGTGTCTCTTGACTGGTGAGTTTAATCCATTAACATTCAATATTATAACTGTCAAGGATTTACTTACCTTAGACATATTTTCTTTAAGTTTATATATGCCATATGTTTTTTTAATTTCTCTTTTTACTTTTTTAGTTGTTCTTACACTCTCCTCCAACTTTCTCTCTCATTTGTTTTTCCTTTCAACCTGAAAAACTTCCTTTAGTATTACTTGAACAGCAGATTTCTTTTTGACTTTCTCTTAATTTCTGCTTGTCTGTGAATATTTTGAACAATCCCTCCATTTTGAATGCCAGCTTTCTTGGATAGAGAATTCTTGGCTGGAAGTTTTTTCTTTTAGCACCTTAACTTCTGCCTTCTTGCTTCCATAGTTTCATATGAGATATCAGCAATTAACCTTATCAAGCTTCCCTTATATATGATGAATCTTTTTTCTTTTGCTGCTTTTAGTATTCTCTCTTTGTCTTGAGCACTGGACAATTTGAAAAGAATATGTCTTGGAGTAGGCCTGTTAGGATTTATATTCTTTAGGGTGTGCTGCACTTCCTGGACATGTACATCCATGTGCCTCAATAGATTTGGGAACTTTTCAGCAATTAAATCCTAAAACACACCTTCTGTCCACTTTCCCTTCTCTTCTCCCTCTGGGATGCCTGTAGTGCATATGGTTGTGTGTTTCATGTTGTCACTCAAATCCCTAAGTCACTGCTGGAATTTTTCTATCTTTTTATCTATCTTTTCTACTATCTGATTTCAGATGTACTGCCTTCCACATCACTAATATTTTCCTCTGCCTGTTCAAATCTGCTGTTATGTGCTTCCAGTGTATTTTTGATTTCTTGGATTGTGCCATTCATCACCATCATATCCATTATCCTTTTATATATGTTTACAATTTCTTCAGTATGTTCTCTCTGTGTCTTCTTAATATCCTTTATCTCTTCCTTCACTTCATGAAATTGAGTCATGATATTTGTTTGGACATCTCTGATTAGTTTCTCCATGTTCTGCATCATCTCCTTGTTTTTAGTTTGTTCCTTGGACTGGACCATTTCTTCCTATTTCTTAGTATAGCTTGTAATTTTTTGTTGTTGTCTAGGCATCTGTTTATCTTGGTGGGTTTATTCAGTTGGTTAGCTTCTCTTTGTAATATAGGCTTCTATTTTGTTGTTTGTGTGTGTATGTGTGTTAAGGTTACACTTTGACAATTCATTCCTCTTATTCTATTTCTTTGCTTTTGTCTATGATCCCTTGAAAAAAATTAAGAACAGAGAAAAGGAAAGAGATGAGAAGAAAAAAAGAATAATAGTAATAATAATAGTAAAAAGTAGAAGAAGAACTGTACGAGACCTAGGAAAATGAATAGTTAACATGAGTAAGACATAAAGAGGAATGAGAATAAAAAAGTGGAATAGAAACAATGAAATGAGAAACAATAGAGAAAAATATATAGAATAAATTAAAAGGACAGAATGATGAGAAGATAGGAAAAGAAAAAAGAAAAGAGAAGAAGAAAAAAAGTAAAATAAAATAAAGGAAACAGAGGGGGAAAAAGGAGAGAGAGAGAGAAATAAAAAACTGAAAAATTGAACACCAAAAAAAAAAAAAAGAGATAGAATGAAAGAACAGAAAACAGAATATTGAAAGATGAAGGAGAGAAAAGACAGCATAGGTAGAAAAATAAATCTATAATGTAAAAAATAAAAAACACAGAAATCAAAGAAGAGGAAACACAACAAACAAGAAACAAGACAGCAGCAACTAATTTTAAAAAGGGAAAGAAAAAAATAACAAAAACATAAATAAACACGGTAAATCAGTCTTCCTTCTTAACCCCCTAAGAATCTTCTCAGGCTGCCAGTGTTCATCAATCACCCTGCAGCCTGCCCTCTGCAGGTTTTGAACTGGGTTTTGGTGAGTAAAATAAGGAAAATAAAAATAGGAACTTTTTTAAAAAATTAGAGATCCAATAAAAGCTAATACAAAAAGAATTTCCTTATGTTACCTATCATAAAGTTCCAGCTGGATGCTCAATAACCTGGTAAATCACTTCTCTAAGAAGAGCTGAGAATCAAACCAGAGACTTTGTATATCCAAGGAAGGAATCCTTCCACTGAGCTAAAGTGTCTCCTTAGGTTAGTTAGCCTTTCAGAAAGCTATCCACCCCTTTCCCTTTGGCAGGTTAGATTCTTTGCAATTTGCAAGAGTCCTGCTGATTAGGCACCTCTCTGTCCTTGCCCCTTCTCTAATCTAATTCCTCTCTTTACCTGGGCAGCTGGGCATGACAGCCTGTTTGAGGAGATCCCCCTCCCCCCTCCCTTTCAAATCAGGGCCCCTTCAGAAATTCAAAGGGATCTCAGCTGGCCAAACTCACCTCAAAGAAACCACTTTTCACCTTCCAGACCATTCCTCCTCCCAGGGAATTTGCATTCACACTCTGTTCAGAGTAGGGAGCCAGTGGTTCCACCTAGGCTATTTGCCCTGAGGGCTGGGTATATGTGCCACTTCCAGCCACAGGGGCAAGCAACTCATGGCTTTCCTTGTTTTCTTTTTCTCTCCAGTACCCTCCTAGACTCAGAGCACCTTCTCATTCTTTATATATTCAAAGCAGCTGGCAGGGAGGAAGATGTCTGCTCTCCTCTCAGATGTGATTCATCAGGAGTTTTACCCTTGCTTAATATCTCAGTGGTGGGGGAAAGGAGCCTTTCCCAGCAGCCAGGAGGTTTAGTAACTCATGGTTTATTGTTTTTTTTTTCTTCATCTCTCTGACCCTTATACTCCTGGGAGTTGTGAAGCAGTGTCCTGGCCTCCTGTACCCCAAAGCAGGTCCCCAAGGCCAACTTTGGCTCTTTCTACATTGTTTTAGTGAGAGCTGAGTCTTATCTACCTTACCTGATGGCCATGTTGTGGCAGAATTGATACCTCCCCCATGTCTTATTAATAATCCTTTACCTCTTTCTTAACTTCCTTAAATTGATTCATGATCTTTTTTTGGACATCCTTGATTAGTTGTTCCTTATTCTGTATCTCCTCCTGATTTTCAGATTGCTCATTAGACTGGGCCATGTCTTCCTGTCTCCTAATATGGTTTGTAATTTTTTGCTGGTGTCTAGGCATCTGTTTTTCATGATATTATTCAAATGGTTAGCTTCCCTTTCTAATCTAGGGTTTTATTTTGTTTAGTTTTGTATTAAGGTTCCTCTTTGACACTTGGTTCCAATTCTTGGATATCATTGTAGTTGTTCATGTTTCCTCTCAAAATATTAAGACTTTAGAAAAGGAAAGAAAGGAGAAAAGAAAAAGAATTTAAAAAAATAAAAACACAAGATTGAAAAGGAACCTTAAAAGAACCAGTAAGAGAAGAAAAAATAAGAGTGGAAAATCATAAAAATTAAAAAGTATTAAGAATAAAAATGTGGAACATGTATCAGATAGTAAACCTCATGTAAAACATGTACATGGGGTTTATTTCATATATGTCTGTTTTTACAAAATATAAATACAGATATACTAGAAAGAAGGAAATGGAAGAGCAGCTACATACAGCAGGGGAAACAGAGATTGTGAGGTGATGAGTTTTGTTTGTTTGTTGTTTATTATTATTATTGGAATAATGAAAGTGCTCTAAGAATGATTGAAGTGATGATGCACAAATATATGATTATACTGAATACCACTGATTGTCCACTTTGGATTGATTTATGCTTTATTAACATTTATTGATTAAATTGATTTGTTAAAAAAAATAAAAGGAAAAAAGATAGAATAAAAGAAATGATCAGAAAATTAGAAGAGAAGAAAGAAAATGAGCACCTAACAAGAGAATGTGCAATAAAAGAAAAGCACCAGAAGAGGGAAAAATGAAAGAAGAAAAGGCAAAAACTAAGGAGAAAAGAGAAAAAAAAACCAACAACAGCAACTTTTTTCAATAAGGCTTCCTTTTCAGGCAAATGACTCAGGCTGCCAGTGTTCACCAGTCTATAACCTTGAAATATTGC
>JAQZBX010023787.1:14777-30702 GCA_029593785.1 Cabassous unicinctus
TAGCCTTTTTTTTTTTTTAGGACATGCTGGGTATTGAACACAGGACTTTGCACATGTGATGTAGGAGTTTAGCCAATTAGCTTCACTGGTTCCACCAGTTAGGTTAGGCTTCTAAAGTCTTCTGATGGTTTATCATCTGTCTCTGCCAGCCCTCTTTTACCTCAGGACATTTAGGCTTCCAATGTTTGGCTTTTGCCTTTCTAGGTTCCCACACTCCTGGGCTGTTAGGCACCTGTCAGCCAGCCCCCTCACTAATCAATTTACTCTGTTTCCCAGAGTGTGGCAGCCTGCCTGATCAGTTCTCCCCTACCGTCTCCCTGGAGCTGTTTCAGCACAGGATGTTTCTTTTATTCCTGACCTGCACACTCCATTTCCCCTACCCCTACACCTCTCTCCCTGTGAGCTGGCTGGGTGTTGGACTCCCACACCTAATTTTCACACAGATATCCCCACCTCAAGAGCTTGCTGGGTACTGGAATGCTCCCCTGGCCACCCAGGAAGAGAAGACAACTCTGGGAGTCAAGTGAGTGTTAGTTTCCCTGGCTTCCCTTGCCTCTGAGCGGGATTGAGTACCCTATCTCCTATGGGTCCCCTCCCCCCTGCCAACTGGATCTCTCCTCTTTAGCTACACTCTCCAGTTACCCCCACAGTCCCATGGATTCCCTTCTGCCAAGTAAACCTGCCAATCTTCCCACAGTTTCTGGATTTCAGACTGCTGTTCCTTATTCTGCCATCTTGCTGCTCTCTTTCATGATCAATTTTATTTTGAGGCTTTGTTAATGGTGGCAGTATGTGAAGACTGGCTAAGATCTGCATAAATGTAACCTCTGGAATGACCTCCTGAATCACTTTAAAATCTCTTAGCCATAAAAACTCCATTTTATGTAATATTTCCATCTTTTGGTCAAGTTATTTCCCCATATGTATTGCTGATTAATGAATGGAAATAATTCATGGTACCAGGCAGGCTTTTCCCTGGGAATCATGCCCCACTTTGGGGAAAAGTAGTGAGTTTATTTGCAGTGTTTGGCTTAGAGAGAGGTCACATTTGAGAAGCAAGGAGGTTTTCAGGAGGCAACTCTTAGGCATTAATTATACTCAGGCTTAATTTCATTACTACAGGAATAATAGTTTGGTTCTTAGGGGAAGTTTTAAGATCTAGGGCTTGCTTATTGGCCTGTTTTCTTTTATTAGGTTAGTCTTATATAATCCAAATCTTTTGCCATCTTATTTGATAAAGTAGCAGGACTTGTACAGGAGTAAAATTTAATAATTTGTTAGATATTGTGTGGACCTCTATCTATCCAGAATGCATACCTATGTCAACTAGGATAGCTTTGTATCCCATGGAAATATCTAGGTATATAACTTTCAAGATATTCAAAAGGCAATGTGGGTCATATCCTATCTTTAACCTCTGTGGCAGTTTGATATAGTTATGAATTCCAAAAATAGATATTGGATTGTGCTTGTAAACTGGTCTGTTCATCTGGGCATGATAAAGTTATGATTAGGGCTTTGATTGTGCCATATCAGTAGGATGTTGAGGCCTGCCCCTTGGTGGGTGGGGTCTCAAAGATAAAACACATGGCAACAAACTTTGGTGAGGGAAGAAACTTAAGCTTTATGGCCTGGTAACTGTAAGTTTCTACCCCAAATAAATACTCTTTTATAAATGCCAAAAGATTTCTCATAATTTGCATCAGCACCCCTCTGGCTAACACATCTTCTTACCAGGATTATGTTAATTGACAGGTAGAACATAAACTACATACTTGCCTTTGTTCTCATGTAATGTTGTTCACATGTAATTTCAGAAAGGCCTCAGAGAAAAATAATATAATTGGCAAGGACATTTGGTTGTTTCATTGGCATATAACATTTATCTAAGAATAAACTATTCATGGTTCTCTTACCACTACCAATATTTTAAACTCAACTTTGTTGTTGTACATTCATTACAGTTGATGCAAGGGAGTTAAACTATTGCTGTTAGCTATGGTCCATGTTTATTACTCTCACACTGTTGTGCTGCCATCACCACTATTTCCAACAATAACCATCAACCTAATTAAAAATTCCACACTGATTAAACATTGGCTTCCCATTGTCTAATACCATATTATCTCCTGATAACCTATCTTCTAGTTTTTATCTCGATGTGTTTGCTTGTAACATTTAGTTCACAATAGTAAAATCATACAGTATTAATCCTTTTGATCCTGGCTTGTTTTACTCAACATAAAGTCTTTGTGATTAATCCACATTTTTACATGTCAGTACTTCATTCCTTCTTACAGCTGAATAATATCCCACTGTACGTATATACCACATTTGGTTTATCCATTCATCTGTTGATGGACACTTGATTTGCTCACATCTATTGGCAATTGTGAATAAAGCTACTATAAATATTGGTTTGCATATATCTGTTCCTGAATTCAGTACTTCTGGTATATGCTTAGTAGTGGAATTGCCAGAATATATGGCATATCTATACTTAACTTCCTGAGGAACTTCAAAACAGTGCTCCATAGTGGCTGCACCATCGTACATTCCCCAAATCAGTAAATGAGTGTTCCTATTTCTCCATATCACATCCAACATTTGTACTGCACTGTTAGTTTAATAGCAGGCAGTCTAGTAGGTGTGAAATATTTAATTGATTTTCATTTCCCGAATAGCCAGTGATGATAAGCATCTTTTCAAGAGCTTTTTAGGTCTTTGTATTTCCTCTTTGGAAAAATATATTTTCATGTCTTTTGCCCATTTCTCAATTGAAGTGTTTGTCTTTTTATTATTAAGTTTTATTATATCTTTACATATGCTGGATAATAGACCCTGATTGGATATATGGTTTCCAAATACTTTTTCCCATTGAGCAGGCTCCTTTTCACATTCTTGACAAAGCCCTTTGAAGCACAAAAGTTTTAATTTTGAATTGATCCCATTTTTCTAATTCAACTTTCATTTTTTGAGATTTGGATATAAAGTCTATGAAAACATTGCCAACAGAAAGTTTTCAAAGATGCTTCCCTACATTTTCTTCTATATTTATTTCTTGTATTTATGTATTTGATGCATTTGAGCTAATTTCTGTATAAGTTGTGAGATAGGAATCCTCTTTCATTCTTTTGGATATGGATATCCAGTTTCCAGAGCACCATCTGTTGAAAAGATAGTTTTTTAGAATATCAGATGGCCATAGATATATGGGCTAATTGCTTTTCCTTTTTTTAATATATTTTTTTTTATTTTTAAAGAGATACTTAGATTACATAAATGTTACACAAAAAATATAGGGATTCTCATATGCCCCACTCCCTACACCTCCCACATCATCTCAATAAACATCCTTCATTAGTGTGGCACATTCATTGAAATTGATAACTGCATCCTGGGGCTTTTCCACTGAGCATGGACCATAGATCACATTGTAGTCTACACTCTCTCCCACACAGTTTTGCATGTTATGTGATTATATAAAATGGCCTATATCTGTCATTGCAATATCATTCAGGACAATTCTCAAGTCCTGAAAAAGACCCTGTATTATAATTGTTTTTCCCTCTCCCTACCCCCAGAGTCTACAGTGGTCACTGCCTCTACATCTGTGTGGTAATTTCTTCCATTGCTAGAATCACAATATGTCTATAGTATAATACCAGGAAGTCCACTTTGTCCATAGTTCATTCCCCAATCCTGAGAATTCTGGGATGGTGATGTCCACTCCACCTCTGCTTGAAAGGAAGCTTTGATCCCATACAGCCAATGGATGGGACTCTCTTGATTGTAGTTTTAGGCTCTCTCTTAATTTCTTGGTATGGTGGTTGTCAATTGTCACCTCCTTGTTAGTTGTCCTGTTTGAGACCAATAACTCAAGAATAGGTGTTGCAACTCTGCTGAGGCTCAGTGCCCAGCTAGCATATGTACAGCCCAAAGACTGCAGTCTCTTGGATGTGCACCTACAAATTCCAGCACCAAGTATAGGTTTAAATAGATGGAACAGATGAACTATGTGTAGGGAAGCCATAATTGAATCCATCTTTGTCACTCTCAGGAGCACAAACTCCAAAGTAGGGCCCACTGGCAAGGCACCAAACTCCAGAGCTATCTGCCCTGAACATTGGACCTGGGTTTCTCCAGAGCCCTCAGAAGCCCCACTATTTGGGATAGTATCCAGTTTGGCAGTCTATGAGATCCTGCTGAGGTGTGCATAAGCATTACTCCTGGGATGACCTCCAGACTCACTTTGAAATTACTTAGCCATATAAACTCATTTGTCTTTACCTTTTCTCCCTTTTATTTGAGGTCTTTTCCCAGTTGCATTGCTAGTTGGTGCTTGGTAGTATTCCCTCAATGCCAGGGAGTTTTATCCACAGGAGTCATGACCCATGCTGGGGGAAATGTAATGCATTTATGCTGAGTTTCACTCAGAGAGAGGTGTGGGGGTATTGCTGAACTTGCAGTTTGGTTACATTGGTCAATATTTCTATCTTTTTGCCAATACCATGGAGTTTTGAAAACTAAAGAACAGTTATATGATTTAAAATCAGGTAGTGAGAGTCCTCCAAATTTCTTCTTTCTTTTCAAGGTGATCCTGGCTATTTGAGGCCCCTTAATCTTTCAAGTAAATTTAATAATTAGCTTTTTCATTTCTGCAAAAATAAAGTTGTTGAAATTTTAATTTGGATTGCACGGAATCTTCAAGTCAATTTGGGTAGAATTAATAACATAACAATATTTAGTTTACCAATCCAAGAACATGGAATATCCTTCCATTTATTTAGTTTTTTTTAGGAGGCACTGGAGATTGAACTCAGCTACTGAGCTGCATCTGCTCCCTCTCTGATTTCTTTTAACAATGCTGTGCAGTTTTCTGTGTACAAGCCCTTTTTTACCTTAGTTAAATTCATTCCTAAGTATTTTATTCTTTTGATTGCTATTGTAAATGGAATTTTTCCTGATTTCCTCCTCATTGATCATTACTAGTATATAGAAACACTACTGATTTTTGCATGTTGATCTTACATCCTGCCACTTTGCTGAACTTGTTTATAAGCTCTAGTATGTCTTTTTCTAGTTAATTTATCATATTATTCAAAATCTCTATTTCTTTATTGATCCTCTGTCTAGCTGTTCCATCTTTTGCTAAGAGTGGTGTCTTTCTTCCTTCAGTTTTGCCAATGATTGCCTCATGTACTTTGGGGCACCCTTCTTAGGTACATAAGCATTTATGATTGATCTTTCTTATTGGTAGATTGCCCTTTTTATTATTATATAATGACTTTCATTGTCTCTTAAGAGTTTTGCATTTAAAGTCCATTTTGTCTGATATTAATATAGCTACTTCAGCTCTTTTTTGGTTACTATTTACATGGAATATCTTTTTCCAACCTTACACTTGCAATCTATTTGTGTCCTTGGTTCTATGATGAGTCTCTTGTAAACAGCATATGGTTGGATCATGTTTTTTTAATCCATTCTCCCAGTCTGTGTTCTCAATTGGGTAATTATATCCATTATCATTCAATGTCATTATTGAATACATAGTACTTACTTCAACCATTTTGTATCTAGGCTTCTAGGTGTCATATATTATTTTTGTTTCTC
Organism: Cabassous unicinctus; assembly: GCA_029593785.1. NCBI lineage: Eukaryota > Metazoa > Chordata > Mammalia > Cingulata > Chlamyphoridae > Cabassous > Cabassous unicinctus. The sequence goes on from JAQZBX010023787.1 coordinate 20,391, forward strand.
TTTTCACCCTTTTAACTAACTTTACTAATTATCTTCCTCTCTACACTTTCCTCCAAACCTCCTTCTCCATCTTTTTATTTAAGCTTGCGGAACTCTTTTTTGCATTTCTGTAAGACTTGGTATTTGCAAGTCTGAATTTTCCCTCAGACAGGTGTATCAACAAAGAAATCCACAAAATTTGGAGCTAATTGTCTGCTCACCTCTGGGGACCCAAATTATAGTGAGCTTTTAAACAATTACAGAAAATATGAACCCATAAGGATCATCATATATAAACAATACAAAATTCATCAATTAGGTGGATTTGCTGAAATAGGGAGATTGAAACTGAAATAAGAATAAAAGAGAAACCAGACAAGTACTGAGGCTGAGTCATACACTTTTTCATCAGGCAGAATCATATGTGTTATCCATTGGGTCCCTAACAAAACTCCCTTTTGGTTCTAAACTGAATCCCAAAGAGTTTCCTAATCAGAAAACACCACTGAGATTTTTGTCCAGAGTCTGACTGGAAAACACTTACCTGGCTGCCCTGAGCTATCTCAGAACTTTGGTCCTGGTGAGAAATGACAAAGTCATTTCTGTTTCCATAAAGGACACTCTCCTTTGTGTTCATGTGAGATTGCTTCCTCTTATTGTAAATAAACTTTTCTCATTCAGAGATTTCAGTGGAAGGCACAGAGTCATAAATCTAGAGAGTTCCCCTTGGGGAACTCCTAGACTAGAGGAAGCCCCATACCCAGGCAGGAAACCAACCCCTAAGGTCATTCTGCACCTGCTGTGGGCTGGACCTTCTGCTCAGTGGGTCCTGTGTGCCCCCTTGTGGTGATGCTGCAGGGGAGGTTTTTGCCTCAGCTCATGCTGTCTTCACCTCACTGTGGATCTAGGATAGTAATACATGGCTGTGTCCTCAGTTCTCAAGTGGTACATTTGCAGATATAGTGTGTTCTTTGTATTGTCTCTGGAGATTGCAAATTGGCTGTTCAGGGATGCTGCATAATTCTTAGTTCTTCCATCAGGGTTAATTTCTCCAGCCCATTCCAGCTCCTGGCCTGGAGCCTGATGTGTCCAACTCATCTAGTTGCTACTAAAGTTGAATCCAGAGGATGTACAGGAAAGCCTCAGAGATCCCCCAGGCTGGACCAAATCTCCCCTTGATTCTACAAGTTGGATTTCTCACTGAACACCTAGACACAAAAATATCCTGGTCAGAAAAATTGTCACTCATATGAAATATTTCTCTCACTCATATCCATTTACGTACTCAATATCATGTGATCTCCATAAAATAACCTATTAAAATAACAATCAGGAAGACACAGCTCAGCCCAAATTCCATGGTTATTCTTTGTTCAGTCCCAATCATGAGATTCATGAGGTAGGAACATCTAGGAATCCTGTTGTTGGGGCTTCTCTCCAAGAGCTGTGGAGATGGGGCAGGGCTGGTTTTCATAAAGAGCTGGAGAAGCCCTATTTGCATATCCTCCTTCTATATAGCAGTTCTTTGGTTTGAGGCCTTCCTAAAGGCTGTGCCCAGAGCAGATATGACTCTCACTGGGGAGAAGGGTGGCATTGAGGAAACAATTAATTCTCATTATGAGATTGTCCTGGGCTAAATAGTTAACTCTGGTTATCTTCATTTTTAAATATCCACAGAGAATATGTGCAGAAAGTGTTGATATTAATTTTACAGATATAAATCAACACAGCAAAATATAGGTGAATGTGTGATATGCCCAAGAACTCATATCTGGTAAGGGTAAGTCCCAGTGCCTGGGCCTTGTATCCTCACCTCTGGCCCTGACTGCTCCCCTAGAACATTTCAAGGCACAGGTGGACATACTGAGTGAGGTTTGGAGAGCTGTGCTTCCTGTAATAAGAACATAGCAAGATATTGCTACATTCATGTGCTTACCTGTTGAAGTAGGGAGAACCAGGTTTCAAGCAGATGAATTTTCAGGAGTTTCTGAGATTGCACATGTCAATATCTGACTTTATTTCCTTTCCTACAAATATATCCAATGGGTATTTTTTATCTTACATTCTTTTATTCATTATAATATATAGATATATTTATGCAGATATATTTTATGTTTAATAATTAGTTCTATCAAATAATCATACAGAGGCATTCTGGTAATCTTCCCCAAATAAGATTTAGGTATAATTAGGTATTTATGCACCTTAGAGGCTACCAAGCTCTTAATGTTTCATTATTGATTTCAGTTTTGTGGCCTTATACACAATTCAAAATATACATTAAATGGATTAAGGCAATAAAAGTGGGATGAAATAAATCAGAACAGTTAAACTCTGTATTTAACTTGCTAATTAGTGCCATAACTTTAACAGCAAATATGATGTGTATCTTCCAGCTCTTTTATTGCAGTAGAGGGGCTTCTAGGCACCTAAGGTGACTGCACAGTGGTTGGGGAAACAGCCTATGTGAACTGCTTGAGGCTTCTCCAAGGGCTCATTACTTCTCTGTCTCTTCTTCCATGTTTCAGTTTGTAATCAACTAGGATGGCCTTGATTGTCTCTTCAGCCATCATGGAGCAGACCAAATTCAAAAGAGGAATGGAGAGCTCCTTGACAATACCGGTGTTTTCAATGGTCGAGTCTTCTTCAATCATTTTCCCTTTCTCCCATTCTGTGGCTAATGAGCTAGAGGCAATAGCACAACCCCAGCCAAATATTTTAAACCAGGCATTTACAATCTTTGCTTTTTCATCCTCTTGAATCTGTAAGTTCATTACATCGCCACAAGCTGAAGCTCCCACCAATACAGTTGCAAATTTTCAGATATATTCTCAAGGGACCCCACATTTTAGGGCTTTTGTAAAGATAAACAGCCTTCTTGTTATAGAGTCAAGCAGGGGCTGACTGCTTCTGACAGGCAGGTGCTGGCTCTGCAGTAGTAAGGCCAATGCAACCTGCTTTAGAAGACCTGCTCCAGCTGCTACCATTTTGTGGGGATGTCTCTGTGGTCCATTTGTGATTTTCAACAACAGCTATTATGATGTATAATTCATATATGATACACTGCATAATAAATATTGTGGATTATTTGATATTTATTGAAAAAGTTGTACACCCATGCAACCATCATCAAAAAGAAGATAGTTAAGAAGTCTATCACCCCAAATTTTCCTGTTGTTCCTTTGTAATTCTTCACTTGCACTTCGTTCCCAAGTGAATGTTGAAATCTTCATGTTACTTTAGCTTAGTTCTCATCTTTAGAAATTATATGAATGCAATTATGGAATATATACTTGTATTTCTTTAGTTTCTTTTTCTAAGCCAAATTATTTGGGAATGGCCCCAAATTTTGCATGTACCAAGCATTTATTAATTTTTAACATTGAGGAGCATTTCTGTGTATCTATGTCATATTATTTTCATCTACTAACTACTTGATGGGGATTTTGGTTCTTTCCAGTTTCTGCCAAGAACTTAGAAGTGTGCTGTGCAGCTTGGAGAGGTAGAGAACTGAGAAAGTATTTCTCCAATTCTTAGCACAAACATAACATCAATCCTAACAAGGAAACTTAGAAAACTGCACATTTACAAGTTTTTTTTTCAAAAACAAAACAAAACAAAACAAACAAAAAAAAAACACTGAACAGGCCAAACAACATTACTGAGAATTGGAGAAAGCAAGGTGTCTGCAGGGAGAAAGCAAACCCAAACTTTGCTTACTTGGGTCATATGGCACAAAGTGAGATTTAAACTAGCAGTCATATTAGAAGAGAAATATTTAATGAATTTCTAAATATCAATTACGCTGAAGTCCTTAACATAATAGGTCCCCAGGTAGCACACTCCTAAGGATTTCCTGCCCTCTTGCAGCTTATGTTTCCAGTTTTGGGGAATCAAGTAGAATCTCCCACATCATCCTCTGTTGCCTTCAGGGAAATGTAACATGATCACTCTGTAATGGCCCAAACACACCTCCCCTAAACCCCTAGGAGCCAGGGTGAAAGGCATCTGAACTTTATCTTACAGGCATTGGCTGAATCTGCTAGAGACTGGCAGGGAAACAGAGTCCACCACCTCAACTCTGCTCACTACCTCCCCTTTCTTTATTTCACCACAAGCTGACATAGAGATTAAATCTTCAAGGAAGGGTACCTGTACTGATAGCAGAGAAAAGGAGTGAATAACCATTGCATCCAGGGAGGGAACAGATGGGAAAACTAGGACCTCTTCCCTGGATGTGGGGCTCAAGAACAAGAGCAAGGCTCAGCATTGTCCCTGGAGGAGGGACAGGAACACATGTTCTTTTGAGAAACTTGCTGTGAAAATGTCTAAGCCTGTAAGAAAAGCAAGAACAACCCTTTATCCCTACCAGCATCATCAGGGAAGCAACCAAGTAAGTACATGGCCCAAATTTAAGAAGGGAGAAAAAACAACATATGGTATCTAGATAAAATTAATCTTCAATTTTGTTATCCTTGGCAACAAAAACTTCAAATGCAGCCCTGACTGGAATCACCCAAAAGTCCACAACAAAGGCCTTGCAGAGGAAGAGAGTGATCACTTCTAAGAAAAAAGAAAAAGAAAAAATTAATAAATTAAAATAAGCTCCCATATATACTGTTCTACAGAACATGTCTCATTTTCAACCACCACAACAAAAGTTAAGGGCATGTCAAAGAGCAAGAAAATACAGCATTCATGGAAAAATTTTGAGAATAAGTTTCATTTGTGACAAAGTTATTGAAATGATGAAATTAAGCATAAAATTTAGTATAGATGAGCAATAGTTTAAAAATTCTACAGGTAATGGTAAATAGAGTTCTGGACTGAATTAATAACTCGAAAAGATCAATGAATCATCTGTAAGAAAGTATAGAAATGAAAGTGAAATGCAAGAAATGAAAACAAAACAACACAATAATGGATATCAATAATGCCATCTACTGGCTAATCAGCAGGCCTGACACAGTAGTCAAAGGAAACATAGATTTGAATATATATATATATATATATACTGAAACTGCTATTAAAATAGAAAAAAAAATGATGAAAATAAAGCAGAACTTCCAAGGGCTGAGGGAATATATCAAACTTCATACTGTAGGTTTAGTGTCAATCTCGATGGAAATGAAAGAGAGAACAGAAGCCAAGGAATATTTGAGGAAGTATCAGCTGAACAATCTTTTCCACATATAATGACTAACTCCAAAGAACAGATTCAAGTATGTCAGAGAACTCCAAAAATGAAACACATGTATATGCACATACACACACACATACACACACATGACATATTAAAACTGTGGAAAAACAAAGACAAATAAGCCTTGAGGTAACTACAGGAAATGAAGGAGGCTTTCCTTACAGAGGAAGAAGAAAACTAATTAAGGAGGTTTCTCATCAAAACCATGAAAGCAGTAGGCAACAGAGTGTTATTTTCTCCCATTTTCATAAATTAATAATTATTCCAAATCAAGTTTATAGAAGGTGAAAACAACGCCTTAAAAATCACAAAAAAATTATGAAGTGCATTTCCAAGAAGTTTTTCATTGCCTTCATAATTATGGATATTTATTTGAAGAGGTATTGCCATTACTTACTAAAAAAGTTGAAATTCTTAATATTAAATTTCATGGAGAAAACTAAATTCAATACACCATAGCATATACTGATATTCTGTTAAGAGAGGTGTTTTACTGTAGTATTACTAATTGCAGTGTAGAAAAATAAAATCCTTGCATAACACTAGAGTTTGAATTGAAGATACATAATTATCTAATCATAATAAACTCACTGAAAGATTATGAAAGCTGAAGGATTAAATAATGAAATGATATGCATTCTACATTAGCAATTATAAAATGAGAAAATCCTTGGGGTTTTGATGAAAGAAACCATAATGAAGCAGGTTTCATATAGGGAATCAATAGATCGATCTGGAACCTGGCAAGAAGTCCACACAGACATCTATAGCCCTAAGATGGCTGCTGGAAGACCCTCATGAGATTTCTCCCACCCAGAATGAGATTCCCAGAGATTCCCAGGAGAAGCCCTGGATATTCCCCAGGGACATTATCATTGGGCCCAACAGGGGGATTTATGGGTCCAGTAATCAATCAAAACTGCAAACACCTGGACCTCCTCCCAAGTCATTAGCAAAGGGGTGGAATAATTCATGGTTTAAAAAGCAAGCACAGTTTACCATTTTACAAATATTGGTATGTATTGTGAAAAGTTTTATTTTTACCCACAATAAAAAAAAAAACAAGCACAAAGGTCAAAGCTCGTCTGTGTTCCCACTCTCCTGCTCTTTTCTCATCTCTCTTTGCTTCTGAAACCTGCTCTTGCCGTGTTCCCCCTGCATGGAACAACATGCAAGTAAAACCTGGGCATTTATAATCTATAATGGGAAATTGTAGTCTGTAAATCAGCCCTCTTTATCACTCTTCAGCCCCTTACTCTCTACTGGGGACCCATGATCTGTTATTTTCTCCCCTTTCTCCTCCCTCCTTAACTTAATAAATTACTTGCCTAACTAATCCAACATGCTCTGAAATTCATTTCTGCAGCATAAGTCAAGAACCTAGACAAAATCTGGTAACATATTTGGCATGTGCCAGCCAGGAGATTATTGGTGAGTGAAACTATGACCTACAGCCTGTTTAATGCCATTTTTGCTTATCCAATTTAAAGGGGGTTCACCTAAGATGAACTCCTGGGACTGAAGAGGCTGAGTCATGGGAACTCTCTGCATCCATGACACACATCCAAGCTTGTGAGACCTGACCCCAGCCAGGAGGCCTGTTATGGGGGCAGGTGCTCTAAGCAGGGCCCTGCCAAGACAGTTCCCCCAGCCAAGTGCTGGGTGCTGCAAAGATCCTTTCTCAAGTCCTTTTAGTAGCTAGGTGGCTTTGCCCTCAGGTCATTGCTTTCTACCACACTTTCCCCTTGGCAGCAGCAGGGCAAAAACTCAGAGCTGGGGGCCTGCCCTCTCCATGGGTCCATGCCTTGCAGACCTACTTTCCTATTTGACCATACCCAGCTACCTGGTCTGGGATGGGGTGGGAAGGCAGCAGCAAGCAGGGTCAGGATAGAGCCATGGGAGTTCCCTTCCTGAAGAGGGTCACAGGTGAGAACTCCTCTCATAATTAAACTTTACCCACATTTTACCTTCAATCTCCAACACTCAGAGAGCAATGCTGAGAATATAATGAATGATTTTTGAATGATAATCAGCTGATTAAATATTTTGAAATAATTATTCTTCTCTAGGGTATATGATTAAGGATCAAACCACAGTAGAAAATGTCAGACATATCTTTTTCAATGTAGAATTTATATTGTTCTGGTGGAGTTTATGTTTATTGGATTATTATTGAAAATAATAATGCACTGTGGAAACATATAATTACTCCTTATTTATAATATGAGTGAATCTCTCTTTGAACCTGAGTAAGGGCAGCAATAGCCAGGGTTCCCCACTGTATTTGAGCACAAGATCAATAGTTAACCCTTTGCTGGTCAAAGAGTGTCAGCCAGTGTTCTGTGTTCAAGGAACTTTTCTCTTGCTGATTCTTAATGCTTACCTTTTTCTTTCATAACCTGCCATAAACCTGATGTCAACACATTGTTATAAACACTTAACTCAAAATCCAAGTATCTTTGTTTCCTCCAAACTGGGTATCAAGTCTCCAAATCAGATGTGCTTTCCCAGTTGGCACAAAGAATGGAACTGTGGCAAGAAATAAGAGAATTTCTCCAAAGCCAGAGTTGAGGTGATCTCTAGGAACCTGTGCTTCTTTAGAAGAGGGCCCTGCTCAGTTAGTAATAGATGCTTGGAAATATCAACCTCTGGTTTTCTAAACTGAGTTATGTTTTCTGAAAGGTACATGATGATATTAGGAAAGTGTTCTACATATTTAGTCACTAGTCTATACAATTCTCAAGCTTTTTTTGATATCTAACTTTGGGAAAAGGATATTCATGTACTATCGAAATTAAAGTTTCACATAATGATCCTTGTCCTGGTCTTCTTTTTACCACCCTGAATTCCCAAATTCTTTTCATATTTCTCATATTTCATTCCTGAAAATCTTTTCTGATTTTAATGTCCTATAATGTCTCTTCTTTCTAGAATTTCCTGTAATTTGATATTATTTCTCAGATAAGTGTCAATGATTGAAATATGTCATGAGGGATATTTGAAACTTTCTAACATTTTCTTTTGCCTAATGCTACTTTAACAATTTATTGTGTTTGGTTTTCAATTACTACAGGCAGGAAAAATGGCTTTAAAAATCAATCAACGATATTCATGTGACCTTTTCTTAGGAAAGACACATTTAACATATGTTCATTGGTAAGCTTCATGGGTGTAAACCTATTCTTCCAAATAGATACCTGGGGATGGAATAAATTAGGAATTCAGTAAGTCATTTAACTTTAATTATTGTTGGATTAAATGCTTATCCAGCAAAAAACTCTGTGATATTTTGAATTTAGGGAAAAATTAACTTGAACAGAAAATTCTAAACTGAGTTCCTATATTTAGAAATTGCATAAACATAGATCACATGCATGATCTGTATGAAATGTTGTGAAGTTTAATATAGATCAGATAGATCAGCAGTTGAGTTGAAACAATACAGAAAAATCTCCAGGCATATAGGAGAACAATGTGTACAAGAAAGTAATGTGAGAAAGATTTTAATTGGAGACTAGTAAAGAAAAATTAGTCTAGCATTCATATGTAAGATAATGAAACAATTCAGGTATTGCACAGATGTTTTACAGTCTCTCATCTAATTACCCATAACATAGATCTCAGGCTCAAAAGAATTCCTCTAAATGTAATTATGTGCAAGAAGATTCTGCTCAAATTTCCACAGTGACTCAACATGCTTTAACTCATATGGTAAAGAAAATATATTTTAGGAAACTACCTGCAATTGTTCTGAGTGACCAGTCATCTTTTAATTCACATAAGCAAATTCACACTAGAAGTAAATCTATGAATATTATCAAAGTGTTAAATATTTTATTGAGTTCGGTCCTCATACAATATAAGTCACAGTGAAGAGAAGACCTATGAATGACATCTATGTGGAAAATTCATTCATTGCTCTTCTCTTAGATGACATGAGAGAATTCAAACAGGAGAGAAGCCCCATCAATGTCATCTATATGGGAAAGACTTCATTCAGTGTACTAATCTTAGAAAACATGAGAGAACTCACACTGGAGAGAAGCCCTATGAAGGCAATGCATGTGAAAAAGCCTTCAGTCAATGTTCTGATGTAAGAATATATGATGGAATTCACAATAGAGAGAAGCCTTATGAATGTAATCAATGTGGGAAAGCCTTCAGTTGATGTTCTAATCTTGGAACACATGAGAGAACACACACTGGAGGGAAGCCCTATGAATGCTATCCATTTGGAAAAGCCTTCAGTCAATGATCTGATCTTAGAATACATGAGGGAATTCATATAGGACAGAAGCCCTGTGAATGCCATCAATGTAGGAAAGCCTTCAATCAATGATCTAATCTAATAAAACTTGAAAGATTTCACACTGGGGAGAAGCCTTATGAATACTATCAACGTGGAAAAACCTTCAGTTATAATCTTGGAACAAATGAGAGAATTCACACTGGAGAAGCCCTACGAATGACAATGCAGGAGAGCCTTCAACTGATGATCTAATCTAAGAAAACATGAGAGAGCTCACATTGGAGGGAAGCCCTATGAATGCCATCCATGTGGAAAAGCCTTCAGTCAATGTTCTGATCTTCAAATATATGATGAAATTCACACTGGAGAGAAGTACTATGAATGTAATGAATGTGGTAAAACCTTCAGTTGATGTTCTAATCTTAGAACACATGGGAGAATTCATATTGGAGAGGCCCCATGAATGCCATCAATGTAGGAAAACCTTCAATCAATGATCTAATCTTAGAAAACTTGAGAGAACTCACACTGGAGAGAAGCTCTATGAATGCCATCCATGTGGAAAAGCATTCAGTCCATGTTCTGATCTTAGATTATAAGAGAATTCACATAGGACAGAAGCCCTATGAACACCATCAATGTGGAAAAGCCTTCAGACAATATTCTGCTTGTAGAATACATATGAAAGCTCACACTGGAGAGAAGTGCTCTGAATGTCAACAGTGTGGAACAACCTTCCATCAATTTTCTAAACTTAGATGGCATGAGGGAAATCACACTGGAGGTAAATCCTATGAATGCCATCTATATGGGAAGGCTTTTACTAATAGATCTTCCCTCAGAAAACTTGACAGAACTCACAATGGAGGGAAACCAAAACA
>JAQZBX010023788.1:0-30600 GCA_029593785.1 Cabassous unicinctus
TCCTTCCCTGTCTTCCCTTTCTTCCCTTTCTTTCTTTCTTTCTACAAACTCTCTCAGTTTCTGTTTGTGAATATTTTAAACTCACCTTCATATTTGAAGGCAATTTTGCCGGAAAAATAATTCTTGTCTGGCAATTTTTCTCTTTCAGTATCCTAATTGTATCATACCCCTGTCTTCTCGCCTCCTCGGTTTCTGATAACAAATCCACACTAAGTCTTAGTGGGCATCCCTTGTGTGTGATGGTTTGCTTCTCCCTTGTTGCTCCCTGAATTTTCTCTTTATCTTTGACATTTGACATTCAGGTTTATTCTGATTGGGGTATGCTGCACTTGTTGGATATGTAAGTTCATTTCTTTCATGAGAGTTGGGAATTTTTCAGCCATTATTTCCTCAAATACTCTTTCTGCCCCCTTTCCCTTCTCTTCTCCTTTTGGAACCCCCATGACACATATGTTGCTGGGCTTTGTGTTATCATTCATCTCTCTGAGTCCCTGCTTAATTTTTTCCATTCTTTTCTCTCTCTGTTCTTTTCTCACTTCAATTTCAGCTGTTCTGTCTTCTGTATCTCTTATTCTTTCTTCTGTCACTTAGATTCTGCTGTTGAATGCCTCTATTATGTGTGTTTTTGTTTTTTTTGTGCTTTTTTTTTTGAGGTACCTGGGCTGGGGATTGAATCTCAGACCTCGTAAATGGGAAGCTGATGCTCTACCACTGAGCCACATCAGATCCCCTGAGTTGGTTTTTCCATTTGTTTGCTTGTTTGTTTGTTTGTTTTTAAGAGGCAGTGGGGACCAAACCTGGGACCTCCCATGTGGGATGCAGGCACTCAACCACTGGAGCCATATCCATTCCCTCTATTGTGTTTTTTCACCTTACCTATCTAGTCTTTCACTCCTATGAGCTCTGCTATTTTTCTGTTCATGTTTTCAAATTCTTCTTTGTGCTCACTCAGTGTCTTCTTGATGTCCTTTTCTCTTTAGCCATATTGTCTTTCAACTCATTAATTTTAGTTTGGAAATTTGTATGAATCTCATTGATTAGTTGTCTCAAATCCTGTGCCTCGTCTGGGGCTTTGATATAATCCTTCGTTTGGGCCACTTCTTCCATTTTCTCAGTATGGCTTGTCACTTTTTGCTCATGTCTATCTAGGCATCTGATTAGGGTGGTGAGTTTACTCTGATGCTCAATTTCTCTCTCTTTTGTAGAGGTTCAGTGGTGGGAGGCTGTGTTTTACTGTCATTCTTTGATTCTTGGTTCAACCTGTTCTAGGTCTTTAGGATTGTGCCTGTTAGTTGCTCAAATCTGGGTCATAGACCCAGATTTGGTTTGCAGAGTATTGGTTTGCAGACCTCCCTAAGGTCCTTGGGGAGGGAGGAAGTAAAGGCTACAAAAAGCTTCTCTTACTTATTTACTTTTAATTCCCTTACTTTCTGATCACACTTTCCCCCAGGGCTGCCACATACATGTGTGGAGGTTGTGCACTACACAACTCTATGGGGAGCCATTAGCAATGAATACAATGTGAATTGCATCTGCTAGAGTTTTGCAGTGAACAACTTAAATCAATTCCCATTCATAAGTGATTATTTCATTCTCTGCACTCTCTCAACATGGTTTTATTTTCTTCATTTTAAAAGACACTTTTATAGCACCTACTATATGTCAGGTACTGACTAAAGACCAGTTATACAAAGACGAAAATGATCAGGTCTTGGCATTGAGAGGCTTGAAGCTGGGGCAGACAGGCCTATATTCAAATGTATGCTACAAAAGACTTACACCTCTATTTTACCCTTACTTTATCCTTCTCTGTATTAGAGTTAGTTGAGAGCTCTATTCTAGTACAAAATCCTTCAGGACAGAGGTCCTGTCTTATTTATCACAGCCCACAGTTGATACTTGGCTTTGAATCATATTAGGGCTCAAATAATGATTATTAAATTGTGTTAAAGGTACTAATAGTAACAAGAGCAACCATTTATTGGCTTTTCACACGGACCATTGCTAAACCTAGAATGTTGAATAATATGCATTTACTCTACATGTTTCCTTTTCTCATTGGTCACTGTGCTGGTTTGTCTTTTATAGACCTTAGAAATTTATGTTCTTAAGTTAATCCATTCCTGTACATGTAAACCTATTATATGTGGGATATTTTAGTTAGATTCAGTTAAGGAATCTTTTGATTAGATCACTTTTGATGAGATCACCTCATTTAAGGGTCTTTGATTAGATTGCGGGACCCAGGGTGGATCCTAGTCATTTTACTGGAGCCCTTTATAAAGGAGGCCTAAAAGCAGAGACACAGGGAAAAAGTGGCAGAGACAGAGAAACCTGGAGAGGCTGAGAGAGAGGTCCCACAGACCTGAGGCTGGAATCAGTAGAGCCCAGAGGCATGCAAAGAGTCCCCTGAGTGGCTGAAAGAGATGAGCCCTGGAGAGGAGAGATAAGCCACATGTCTGATCGCCCACAGCTGAGTCTGGGAAGAGAGCTTTGCTTGATGCCACCATTATGCCCTGCCATGTGCCTGATGCCTACAGCCAACCCTCAGTGAGATAGCATCTCTGATGATGCCTTGATTTGGACATTGTCACAGTCTCAAGACTATAAGCATTTATCCTAATAAATTCCCATTATAAATGCCAACCCATTTCTGGTATATTGCATTGGCAGCCTTTAGCAAAGTCACTCACCTAGACTTTGTTACCCAGCCTTCCTTGCAGTTAGGTGTAGCCATGCAACTGAATTCTGGTCAGTGGGATGTGGGCAGGACTGATATGTATTACTTCTATGCCTGGCCTATAAGAATCTTCTACTTAATCTTCCACATTCTCTCTTCTCTCATTCTGCAGCTTAATGGAGAGGACTCTGAAAATCTAGAAGAGGTAGAATTACAAGGTAGAAGGAGCCTGTGCCCTTGAGTTGCTATTGGAGCCATTATTGGGCAATTACGAATTCTTACACTGCACTATTACATGAATTAGAAATAAATTTTTATTGTTTAAAGCATCTGAAATATTGGAGCTGCTTGTTACATTTGTTAGCTTAGCTTGACTAATGCAACCTTTACAGATTGATCATGATTATCTACTTTTTTAATTTAAAAGAGTACCCAGTAAAAATTTCAAAACTAAGTTTACTACCCCTTTTAAGAATGAGCTCTCTCATCTTCACGACCAGAAATAATGGCCTTGCTCAATCTCTTACTTTTGCAATCTTCAAAATATACATGTGTGGTAATAATACTAAAGAGCTAATAAATTTCTTCTAAAATATACTTTAATGATATCAGTGAAAACTCTCAGGTGTAGAGTATCAAAGGGTCTCAGGGATCCTTACCGCCAGTTTGGGCAGTGTTCAAGCCTTCTACAACAGGCTGCTGCCCAAGGAAGCTGTCATAAGAGGGGAATCCACTAAATGTTGGGGGAAAAAGAAGTAAATAAGGTTGACTTCTTTGATGACTCAGAATCAGTTTGGCATTTGTCACAACTCCATGATTTGCATCATGTGACAACCTTACCACTTCCTGTTTTGATCCAGAGAAAGAGCTTCTAGAATGGAAAAGAGGAGGCCCAGTGTGTCCCTTTCTTCTTCCATTTATTCAATACACATTTCCTGAGTATCTACCATGTGTATGGCCCTGGGGGTGTGTGTGGTGGGGTGAGGGTGAAGGTTCAAATAAACATAATAAACAATACCTGCTTCCAGGGAAGTTTTTAGACTGCTCGATTTGATAAGGCAAACAGCTGTTTGAAAGGCAGTATAGTGGAGAAAGTGCACTGACTTTAATTAGACAGACTTGGCTTCAATTTCTGGTTCCATAAATTACTATGGCTTGAAATTGGGCACCTACTTAGCACGAATGAAATTCAGTTTCCTCATCTGTAATATTTTAGGATTATTGTAAGAATTGGAGCTCATAAACCTAAATTCCCTATGTAGTACTTAGAAAATAATAGGGGAACAAAACAAAATAAAACAAAACAAAACAAAAGAAGAAAATAATATGTGATTAATAAATAATAGCAATTCTTATACAGAAAAACAAGGCCCCCACCAGACCAATTGGATATATGGAAAATGGCAAATCATTGACACAAACAAGGAAAAATGGATGAGAATGGAGGAAGAAAACCACATTGGATTGAAATGGACAAAATAGGTCATTAATATTTCTTAATTAAGGCTTTCTTTACATTTCTAATTTAATGTGAATGTCACAGCTAAATGTACAACTCTCATGCAGGCCTTTCCAAAAAACATATAAAAGGAGAGAATAATCCATTGTTCCAGAAGAAAAGTTCCTGCATTGGATGAAAATATTCGCAGTAGGCACTGATGATTCATATACATACACACATTTGTGTGTGTGTGTGTGATACATACATGAGGAATAAGCCATAAAAATTGTTGTTTATATGTGCAGGAACAAAGAATGATTACATAATTTCTAAAATTGTAGAAACCCAGAGCCATTATGGGAAACTTTCAATTCAAACCAACGATTTTACAATTGAGGTAACAGACTCAGTTATGTGAAATAACTTGTCCGAAGTCACACAAGTAAGTAATTGCTGAGCCAGTTCTGAGATCTCAATATCCTGGATTTCCAGCCTAGGGCCTTTACCTTAGCTCCTTCCAAGTCAAAGTTGGAGGAGTTAGTCTGTGATGCCAATGGGGAGAGCTTCTTGGAGGTCTTAGTTCCAGGGAGTGAAGACGTCCCACAAAAACAGTACTATGGACAGAGGTCACGCTTGAACAAACACTCTATCAAGGGAGTCTGGAAAATAATGTCAAAAATAAAGTGTCCTCATTTATTGAGAACTTGCTATGTGTTAGGCACTGTGCTAAATGCTTTACATATATAATTCATTGGCTCATTCACCTGAATTTTTATTTATACCTACTATATGGCAGGCATCTATGCTACATGCTGTGGATACAGCAGTGAAAAGACATTCATGGTTTCTGCCTTCGTGGAACGACCAGCCTTCCCCACA
The DNA here is from genome assembly GCA_029593785.1 of Cabassous unicinctus. Classification (NCBI taxonomy): domain Eukaryota; kingdom Metazoa; phylum Chordata; class Mammalia; order Cingulata; family Chlamyphoridae; genus Cabassous; species Cabassous unicinctus. Next base: position 5,001 of record JAQZBX010023788.1, read on the forward strand.
ACAATTTCCTAAAATTTGTTTGTTTGTTTGTTTATTGCTTCCATTTTATAGATAAGGAAAATGAGGCCCGGGGGTGGGGGTGGGGAACAATGATCACTATACACTGACCACCTACCGCATGTGGGCAGTGTTCCAAGCACTCTCTGTGCATTAGCTGAGTTAATCCTCACAACAGCCTTATGAGGCATAGACAGATTAAGTAATTGAGTCTAGATCACACTGGTAGAAAGTAGTAGTAAAAGGACTGAAACCAAGGCTGCCTGCTATCAGTGCCATGATCTTTTTTTTTTAACTTTCTTTTTTTAATATATATTTTTAATTAGAGAAGTTGTAGCTTCATGGAAAAATCATGCAGAAAATACAGAATTCTCATATACCCCCTATTATAAATCACTGGGGTGGTACCTTCATTATAATTGATGAAAGGATATTATTATAATTGTACAATTAACTATAGTCGATAGTTTACATTAGGGTTCCTTGTTTGAGTTATACAGTCCTATGCTTTTTTAAAAACATTATTTTATTCCAATGATATACATAAAACATAAAATTTCCCCATAACCACATTTAAATATATAACTCGATGGTGTTAATTACATCCACAATGTTGTTCTGCTATCATCACCATCCATTACCAAAACTTTCCCATCATCCCAAACAGAAATTCTGTACCAGTTAAGCATTAACTCCTCATTCCCAACCCCAGAAACTAGGGAAAAAAAAAAAAAATTTCTGGCCCAAGGCATGATGGGAAGATATTTTGGGTAGAATCCTTATTTCTTCCATCCCTACCAATTAATACTAATTTGTCAATTAGTTCTGAGCTATCTTGTGCAATGCATGTGTCTGTAGTAATACTCAAACCTTTAATATTGGATAGAAGCCACCAAATTTGAGAACCTCTCCTCTCTGGGCCAGGCAAGGAGTTCTCCCAACTCTCTTTTACTCCCTTGTGAAAAAAAAAAAATACAAAGGGATTGCCCATGAACTTTTCTGTTTGTTTGTTTTTGCCAATGATCATAACCTCTACATTATACTGACAGGTTGGATCCCTGCTCTTATTTTGATCTTTTAAAGATGATGCATGTATATCAAAACTCTGTTGGGGGAAGTGGGTGTCACTCAGTGGTTGAGAACTGCTTCCCCTGTACAAGGTCCTAGGTTTAATTCCCAGTTTCTCCTAAAAAAGTCAAACAAAAACTCTGTTGGACTTCTGGGAAGATGGCGGATTAGAAAGACACGGGTGTCTCTTCTTTCCCAGGAAATAGGTAAAGGACAGGCAGAAACAGGCTGGAAAAAGTCTTCTAGGGTTTAGGACCAGGGGAAGACTGGACACCACCCAGGGGAGAGAGGGGCAAAGAAAAAGAATTGCGATGGCAAACTGAGTTAAAAAATGCAGCTGCAAATGCTGGCACCCTTCCCCCAAACTATAGACACTTTTGAATTATCAGGCCTTGGGGCCCAGTGGCTACAGACAAAGGGGGTTCCAGGGACCCACCTCCCCAGGAAAGGGGAGAGAGAGGGACTCAGACTAAGGCTGTCTCAGCTTTTGACCCACAAATCTTTTATGCTTTTTCCCACGAGCATTTCCAGGCCAGGTAGGGCAATGCCATTGTTGGACTTGGGAGCCAGCAAGAGATAAAAGAGATCGGAGCCTCTCAATTTCCCTTTCTACTAACCGGGTCAGTTTGTTGAGGATAAAAAGGGGAGTGGAATTATTTCCTACCCAGGAAAATGGAGGAGGCTACCAACAGGTGTTTGAAGAACTGAACCTGAGAAAGTTTGAATTATGAGCCTCTTAGTCTCCAGGCAGGAAACTCTGTCACATTGATCTGGTCCGTTTTGCAGCAAAAACACTCAAAGCAGGCAATGAACTGAGAGGCCTGCCACAAAGCGTCATCTGCTGGCAGACCAAAGAAGTGCACACGAGGAAATTAAAAGTAAAGTTAAGGTTTTTTCCTCCCTCTCCAAGGCCCTAGGAAGTGGGTCTGTAACCTATTACTGGGTCCAGGGCCCAGATTTAAGCAACTAACAGGGACAAAATAGGTCATTAAGACCCAGAAAATGTTGAACCAAGAACCAAAAAAAAATGGCAGTAGCACACAGTCACCCGCCACTAAAACCCTAAGAAGGAGAGAGAAATTAAGCATCTGAGTAAACTCACCACCCTAATCAGATGCCTAGACATCAGCGAAAAAATACAAGTTATACTAAGAAAATGGAAGAAATGGCCCAAGAAAAGGAATATATCAAAGCCCCAGAAGAGACACAGAATTTGAGACAACTAATCAAAGAGAGATGCACACAAGTTTCCAAAATCAAATTAATGAGTTGAAGGACAATATGGCTAACAAGATAAAGGACATCAAGAAGATGAGTACAAAAAGAATTTGAACACTTGAATAGAAAAGTAACAGAGTGCATGGACATGAAAGACATGATAGGTGAGATCAAAAACACATTAGAGCCATACAACAGCAGACTCAAAATGATAGAAGAAAGAATAAGTGATACAGAAAACAGAACATCTGAAATTGAAGAGAGAAAAGATGGGGAAAAACAGAGCAGAGGCTCAGGGAGTGGAATCATAACACGAACAACAACAACATATATGTCATGGGAGTTCCAGAAGGAGAAGAGAGGGTAAAAGGGGTAGAAAGAGTATTTGAGGAAATAATAGCTGAAAATTTCCCAACTCTCATGAAAGAAATCAACTTACATGTCCAAGAAGCACAGTGTATCCCAATCAGAATAAATGTGAAAAGACCTATTCTGAGACACGTTCTATTCAGAATGTCAAATGTCAAAGATAAAGAGAAAATTCTGAGAGCAGCAAGGGAGAGCAAACCATCACATACAAGGGATGCCCAGTAAGATTAAGTGTGAATTTCTCATCAGAAACCATGGAGGCGAGAAGATAGTCATATGATATAATTAGGATACTGAAAGAGAAAAACTGCCAGCCAAGAATTCTTTATCCAGCAAAATTATCCTTCAAATATGAAGGTGAATTGAAAACATTCACAAGCAAACAGAAACTAAGAGAGTTCCTAAAAAATATTAAAGGAAACCTTACAGCCTGAAAGAAAAAGATAGGAGAGAAAGGCTTGAAGGAGAGTACAGAAGAGAGAACAGCAAGAAGGGTAATCAAAAGAGTAAACAGACAGATGAAAATAAGATATGACATATGAAAACCAAAGAACGAAATGTAGAAGTAAATAATGCATTTACAGTCATACCATTGAATGTGAATGGATTAAACTCCCCAATCAAAAGATATAGGCTTACAGCATGGATAAGAAAACATGAGCCATCCTACAAACCAGCTGAAACTGAAAGGTTGGAAAAAGATACTCCACGCAAATAGAAGCCAAAAAAGAGCAGGGGTAGCTACAATAATTTTGGACAAAAGCCTTTAAATGCTAAAAAGTTAATAGAGATACAGAAGACCATTATATATTAACAAAAGGGAAAATCCACCAGGAAGAAATAACAGTCATAAATATCTATGCACCTAACCAGGGTGCCCCAAAATACATGAGACGAACTCTGGCAAACTGAAGGGAGAAACAGACATTTCTTCAATAATAGTTGGAGACTTCAACACACCATTCACATCATTCAATAGAAAAATTAGACAGAAGATCAACAAGGAAACAGAGAACTTGAACAATATGATAAATAAGCTAGACCTAACAGACATATATAGAACGTTGCACCCAAACTCAGCTGATTATACATTCTTCTCAAGTGCCCATGGATTGTTCTTCAGGGTAGAACATATGTTAGATTACAATGGAGCTCTCAACAAATATAAAAAGATGAAATTATACAAAGCATCCTTTCAGATCATAATGGAATTAAACTGAAAATCAATAATAGACAGGAAAGAGGAAAATTTGCAAATGTGTGGAGGCTAAACAACACACTCCTAAATAATCAGTGGGTCAAAGAAGAAATTGCACGTGAAATCAGCAAATATATTAAAACAAATGAAAACAAGAACAGCTTATGAAAACTTATGGGATACAGTGAAGGCAGTCTTGAGAGGGAAATTTATAGCCCTAAAGCCTATATTAAAACAGAAGAAAGAGCTAAACTCAAAGCTTTAACTGAACAACTGGAGAAAGTAGAAAAAGAACAGCAAACCATTCCCAAAGCAAGCAGAAGGAATGAAATAATAAAGATTAGAGCAGAAATAAATGAAATTTAGAGCAACAAAACAATAGAGAAAATCAACAAAACCAAAAGCTGATTCTTTGAGAAGATCAATAAAATTGACAAACCCCTAGCTAGACTAACAAAGGAAAAAATAGAGAAAATGCAAATGAATTAAATCAGAAATGAAATGGTCTAAGTTACAACTGACCCCACAGAAATAAATAGGATCATAAGAGGATAACAGAAGAAACTGTATGCCAACAAACTAGACAACAGAGATAAAAATGGACAAGTTCCTAGAAATGCCCACACAGCCTACACTGATGCTACAAGAAATACAAGAACTTAACAAACCAATCACATTTAAAGAGATTCAAACAGTCATCAAAAATCTCCCAACAAAGGTAAGCCCAGGATCAGATGTCTTCACAGGTAAATTCTACCAAGCATTTTGAGAAGAATTAACACCAATCCTGTTTAAACTCTTCCAAAAAATTGAAGAGGAGGGAAAATTACCCAACACATTTTATGAAGCCAACATCACCCTAATACCAAAGCTGGATAAAGACATTACAAGAAAAGAAAATTACAGACCAATCTCTCTAATGAACATAGATGCAAAAATTCTCAACAAAATACTTGCAAATAGAATCCAACAGCATATCAAAAGACTTATATACCATGACCAAGTGGGATTTATTCCAGGTATACTAGGGTGGTTCAACCTAAGAAAACCAACCAGCATAATACATCACATTAACAAATTGAAGGAAAAAAACCACATGATCATCTCAATTTAGAAAAGGCGTTTGACAAAATCCAGCATCCTTTCTTGATAAAAACACTTTGAAAGATAGGAATAGAAGGAAAATTCCTCAATATGATAAAACACATATATGAAAAACCCACAGCCAACATCACACTCAATGGAGAAAGTTGAAAGTTTCCTCCTAAGATCAGGAACAAGACAAAGATGCCCACTGTCACCATTGTTATTCAACATTGTCCTAGAAGTTCTAGCTAGAGCAGTTAGACTAGAAAATAAATAAATAAAAGGCATCCAAATTGGAAAAGAGGAAGTAAAATTCTCACTATTTGCAGATGACATGATCTAATATTTAGAAAATTCTGAAATTTCTATGACAAAGCTAATTGAGCTAATAAATGAATTCAGAAAAGTGGCAAGATACAGGATCAACAGGCAAAAATCAGTAATATTTCTGTACCCTCTAACTGAAAAATCTGAGGATGAAATCATGGAAAAATTTCCATTACAATAGCAACAAAACACTCAAATACCTAGGAAATAATCTAACCAAAGAAGTACAGGACCTATATTCAGAAAATTACAAAACTATGCTAAAAGTAATCAGTGAAGACCTAAACAATTGGAAAGACATTCTGTGTTCAAGGATTGGAAGATTAAATATTGTGAAGATGTCAATCCTACACAAACTGATTTATAGATTGAATGCAATATCAATCAAAATTCCAACAGCTTACTTTACAGACATAGAAAAGGCAATTACCAAATTCATTTGGAAGGGAAAGTGTACCCAAATAGCCAAAAGTATCCTAAAAAAGAAGAGCAACATGGGAGGACTTTCACTGCCTGACCTGAAACATATTACAAAGCTACACTGGTCAAAACAGCATGGTACTGGCAAAAAGATAGACACACATTGATCAGTGGAATAGAATTGAGAGTCCAGAAATAAACTCTCACCTCTATGGCCAACTGGTTTTTGACAAGCCTACCATATCCATGTTGATGGGACAAAATAGTCTCTTCAACAAATGGTGCTGGGAGAACTGGATATCCATAAACAAAAGAATGAAAGAGGACCCCTATCTCACTCCCTATACAAGAATCAACACATAATGGATCAAAGATCTAAATACAAAAGTCAGGAACATAAAACTACTAGAAGAAAATGTAGGGTAACATCTTCAAAACCTTGTGGTAGGTGGTGGTTTCTTGAATCTTACATCCAAAGCATGCACAGCAAAAGGAAAAATAGATAAATAGGACCCTGTCAAAATCAAACCCTTCTGCACTACAAAGAAGTCTGTCAAAAAGGTGAAATGCAGCTGACTCAATGAAAGAAATTATTTGGAAATCATGTCTGATAATGGTTTAATATCCATGCTATATAAAGAGATATTACAACTCAACAATAAAAAGACAAATGATCCGATTAAAAAATCAGCAAAAGACTTTTGTAGACATTTGTCCAAAAACAAAACAAAAACAGTGAAAAAACACATGAAAAAAATGTTCAACATCCCTAGAGATCAGGGAAATGCAAATCAAAATTACAATGAGATATCATTTCACATCTATCAGAATGGCCACTATTAAACAGACAGAGAAATACAAGCGTTGGAAAGGATATGGAGATATAAGAACACTTATTCACTGTTGGTGGAAGTGTAGAATGGTACAGTTCCCCCAAAAAGTTGAATATAGATTTGCCATGTGACTCAACAATACCATCACTGGGTATATACCCATAAGAACTGAGAGCAGTGACATGAACAGACATCTGCACACTGATGTTCATAGCAGTGTTATTCACAATTGCCAGAAGTTGGAAACAACCCAGGTGTCCATCAACCAATGAATGGATGAACAAACTATGGTGTATTCACATGATGGAATATTATACAACTGTAAGAACAAATGAAGTTGTAAAGCATATGACAACATGGATGAACCTGGAGGAAATTATGTTGCATGAAGTAAGCCAGACACAAAAGGACAAATACTGTATGATTGCACTATTATGAACTAAATATATTGTGTAATCTCATGGAGTTACTAACTTGAATATGGGTCACCAGAAAATACAATGAGTTTAGAGAATGGAAGTTGGAAGGTTAACCTGTGAAGAATTGGTAAAAATGGTGAAAGCCCAACATAATGTTTGTAACTAGCAGTACTATTATATGAATATGAAAGTGATTTAAAGGGAAAGCCTAAGGTCATGTATATTACTAAAAAGAAAGCTTAAAAATGTAACATGGAACTGTATAGCATAGTAAAACCACATGTGAACTATGAATATGGGTAAAATTGTATATATAAGACCATTTTTCTTCAAAGGTGAATAAATGTATGTTATTGCTACAAAATGGTAATATCAGACAAAAAACACATTATGCTAAGTGAAAGAAACCAGACACAAAGTACTACATATTGTATGATTCCATTTATATAAAATGTAAATATGAATCAATTAAGAAAGATGGAATTACATTAGTGGTTAGGTAGGGCTGGGGAAGGATAGGGGGATTGAGAGGTGACTGCTAAGGTAGTGGGTTTTTTTTTGGAGTAATGAAATTGTTCTAAATTTTTTTGTGGTGATGAATGCACAACATTGTGATTATACTAAAAGCCATTGATTATATACTTTGGATGGATTGTATGGTATGTGAATATATCTCAATAAAACTGCTTAATAAATAAATAAACAATTGTGCAAGCATAGCCAGAAATATCAGCTATGTACAGCAGGGGAAACAGATTGGGAGGCGAAGAATTTTCTTGTTTGTCTGTTTTTTATTATCATTATTATTGAAACAATGAAAATGCTTTAATAATGATTGAAGTGATGAATGCATCACTATGTGATTATACCAAACACCACTGAATGCACTTTGGAGGAATTGTATGCTTTATTAACAGGTATCAGTAAAATTGATTTGTTTTAAAAAAAACAAAACCCTTTTGGTGAGGGCTAGGATCTGGGAGGTATAAATTAATTTGTCTGTAGACACATTGGTATTCTCAGCAGATGTGTGTAGACAGATAATATTTGCATGAGTGCTTACCACGTGTCAGAGGGTTTTACATGAATCAGGCCATTTAATTTTCACAGCAGGCCCCTGAGGTAGCAACTATCCTTGTACTCATTTATAGACAAAGAAACTGAGATAGAGAGAGGTTAATAACTTGCCCAGCATCTCCCAGATAGGAAATGTCTGAGTTGGGATTTAAATATTAGCTGTCCAGCTTTAGAATCTGAGATGTTAAGACCTCCTGTGAGTGTACACTTAGGATTTCCAGGAAAAGCACTTAGCATAGTGCTAGCTTCCTGTAGGTCCTCACTATAGTAGGAAAATGGTAACTAGGAGGAATATGTAAGTCTAGAAAGAACCTGGAAACTATTAAGGAGTGAGGGCTGCTGGTAGCAATATTGGTAGATCTGCATTTGGGCAAAAATATGTATTTCTGCAAGACTGGGTTTGTCTCATTTACATATAGCAAGTATCTACGTAAACATTCATACACCTAGTAGAGAGAAATTTCTGTAGAACTTTATATGTTTAGTCATAAAATTTATCATATAATTTACCCATCTGTTTAAGCTATGTTGTTGAAAGGTATGGGCACATTACTTGAAAATAAATAAAACGGACTCGAACAATTTTCAGTTTCATGTAAATTCTATTAAAAAAGAATAAAACACTAAAACCACAAAATCTCTCCATTCTTTCCCACCATGTGGGTTTCTTTGAGGTTTAATAATATTATAAAGGGAAGTGGGTGTGGCTCAATCGATAGAGCTCCCGTTTACCATATGGGAGGCCCCGGGTTCGCTTCCCGGGGCCTCCTTGTGAGGGCAGGCAGGCCCGCGTGGCGCGGTGGGCTGATGCAGCAAGACCTCACAGCAAGGGGGAGATAAGCAGACACAGAAAAAACACAGCAAATGGACACAGCAAACACAAGCAGCAAAGGGGGGAGAAATAAAGAAATAAATCTTAAAAAAAAAAAAATTATAAATAAAGCAGCTTGAAGATGAAATACAAAAGAGTGAACATCAATCTAGAAACATTTGAAGAAGCAAGTATTATATCCCAGTGTTGCCAGGCTTTCAGAGTAAATGAGATAGAAAACAGAATGAGAGCTCTCGTTTGTTCTATCAAGAAAGCATAAATATTGGCTCTGTATTAAACCAACCTCTTGCAGCTGTACACCAGCTCACAACTATTAAAAAGATTTTTTAATTCCCAGGGAAACAAAAATCAATTTCAGCCATATAAGTCTCTATATAAATCGATTATGCTTTTTTCCAAATATTTTCTCATCAAGAAGTTTGGAACAAAACTTTTTTTGAAAGAAAAAGCCTCCAGTTCACCTATAACAGCATTATAAATATTTGAAGGACTTCCAGTAACATTTCTTAGTAAATTTCAATGTCTGTTTAACATGCCACTGACAGCTCAGCATTAATGTCAATACATTTCATTATTTGGCAAGATAATCACTCATAGCAAAAGACTGGAATTCTGATTGCCATTTTCATGTACTATATTTCACTTTCGTCACAGCACACTAGCTGGTTGTTCTTGCCTTTTCTTGCCCTCTTGGCAAGATTCTCATTTCTGAATTTATATTAAAAATTTGTTTTCTCTGTTAAAGCTTAGACTGAGCTAAGTGATTACTGTTTTAATCCCAAATCAATATGTGTAGGCAGGTCTTGCAAGAATTCCAATCGCTATAGCCCTTGTTCCTATTTCAGATGGCTGATAATGCTATTGGGTTATTTTCCACGGAGCTCATATTAGATATTCTGTTTGTAGGAAATAGGACCACTGCTATAGTGAATATTGTGCACATGGACTCAAACAAAGAAACGGATGGCATATTTATTTTCTGGGGTTTTTAAGAATCTGCACTAGCAAAGTGAAGTGCTATACATACTTTCTAAAGTTTTGAGAAATAGAGAAGAATGTTCTTCTCAACCTTTAGTGTGTGTTAGAATCACCAGGAGAGCTAGTTAAAACAGATTCCTGGGTCTCACAACCAGATAGTCTGATTCTTGAGACTTTGATTTCCAACAACCTTCCAGGTGATGCTGATGCCGTCAGTTCCAGGACCACCCTTTGAGGAATAGAGGAATGGCATGGAGCAGGTAAGAACAAAGGCTTTGGTGTTAAACAGTCTTGGGTTAAAACTTGCCTTTCTCATTTATAGGTTTGTTGACCTGGAGCAATATACTTAACCTATTTTTTCAAAAGCCTTAGTCTCCTGATCTGCTCAAAAGGGGTTTTGTAAGAATTAGATAAAATAATGTCTGTACGACACTTGGAATAGTCCTGCACACCTACCTGAGAAGTGCTTAATAAATGATAGGCATGATTATCAGAACTGATGTATTATTCTTTTCTGGGATCCATCTGGTTGAATAGGCAGTGCTTCTGCTTCATGTCCTAGGGTATTTGCAGGGACTCTAGATTAGAATTTGTCTGACTGGTTGGTTGGCAAATACTCAGGACCTGAATTGTTCAGGTGGGCCCCAAAACATTTAAATATTTTGACCCTTGGGCCTTCCTTGAACAGGAACTCCAACTAAACACCATACTGAAGATGTGTTTGATTTTCTGTCCTCTGGCTTATTTTTCATTTAAATAGCTTTATAGTCCCACAGTTCCACAGTTACGTCTCCTTATGAATGATCTTTTTTAAGAACAACGAGTTTATTTTCAAAATCAAGCTCAAGTCTTTGGAGACTAATATCCTGTCTCTCCATATTTTGCTATTAAGGGGCCTGGTGTCCTGCCAAAACAACATATTAATAAATTTAAGCTTGAGGTTTCATTGTCATGTGAACGTTGGAATTGGCTCTCAATTACACAAAGCAGCCAATTCAACAGGATGCATTTATTGGATTTACAACAAACACGTCTGTGAAAGAACTACTCTAAAATCCTGATTTTATGGTTTGTTTTTAATTTGTTAAAAAGCATGATCCACCAGTCGCAAGAATTGTCAGCCAATTCAGGCCAATAAAATAAAAATAATTTATTTTGAGAAATATATGATTTTACTTTAGTCAGGTGTTAATAAATTTGTCTTGCATTCAATCATTTATTCAGTCATTCATTCAACAATTGTTCACTGAGTCCCAGCTCTGTCATAGGTGCTGGGTTAGATGCTGGGGAAAATACCTCCCTATCTCAGACCTTACAGTACAGTGAGAAAGGAAAAAAACAAACAACCAATTAGACCTCTTTTTAACAGGCTGATAAATTCCCAGTCTTTACCAGTTAACAAGCTTTAGAAAGTAAGCCTATTGTTTGTGTTCACACCCAATGCCCCATGAATCTGTTAACCATTGCCCAAAGTTTCAGATACATAAGCAGTGCTACCTTCCAGAACTAAGATCCTCCAGAGCTTCTAACCCAAAGAAGAACTTTACATTTCTTCTGGTTTCATTTGTAAAATGAATTTAGAGGAGGCAAATAGTTAAAGACAGCTTTGCAGCTTGCAGCTAGCTGTTACATAAACTTTTTAGCAGTTATCTCTTTGGAGGAAGGTGTTATAAAAATTAAAACCAATGACATGATTGAAGACAGAGTGCTAATCTGATGGGGGGGGGAGCTTTTCAAACAATGCAGAAATTTACATTTATGTGACATTAGAAGGAACACAAGGATTGGATGAAACTGTGGAATGTTCCAAATTTATCTCACTTTATTCCCAAACAGGGCCTCTCAGCCCCAGCCTGTGAGGCCAGCTCTTTGCCATGCCTGAACACAATTTGCTCTTTCTTGCTTCTAGAATGCATTCCTCCTGTGCTGTTTTCTTTACCTGAAATGCCTTCCCCAAATCTTCCACATCTGCTCAAAGGTTCATCTCTAAGAAATCTTTCCTGATTAACTCCTTTGCTTTCCCAAACAATCCTTCATTGCAAAGTTTGTATGCCACCATGCACATCTCACTCTATTGTGTCCTTGTGTTGGTTTGAGGCTGTAGGTGTATCTCCCTAACTACTCCTTGAGCTCCTCCAAGACGAGCCTAGAGTCTAGATTTTCCCAATTTTTTGTGTCCTCCTTTGGCCCTCCTAGAGTGTTTTGCAAGTAAAATGGAAATAAAACTTACTGAATGAAAATTGGACTAGGTGCTGAGAGCCAGCAAATGTTCTGAGGCAAATGAATCAAGAAATGCAAGGAAGTACAATAAAATCCTGGCTCCAGAACCCAGGGGTCGGGAGTGAGGGAGCGTCGTTCTGGATAAGTGAGTTTAATAGATGGCTGAAGTTTTATCCTTTTAAACACCAAAAGTTTTCATTATCTTGGATGGAAACAGTTCCAATATATTTATCTTCCCCGCCTTCGAAAACAGTGCATTATAAATATAATCCAGCTTGATGGCTCAGGGTTGTCATTAAAAGTGGTATTGTGCTATAACACTGAGAAGCCCTCAGGCCCTTCTGAGGTATGCAGAACTGTTTGTCCCTATTCTAAATGACTGCAGATTGCTGTGTTTTTATTGTTGCTTTGGTTTTTCAGTTTTTCTGGGTCCTCCCTGCTGCTGGACTGTCAATCTTGCTGATGTCCGTGTGACTGACTCTACCATTTCTACTCCCTACTCCTAAATTTGCTGCTCCTCATCTGAAATGAGTTAGGAAATCAAATACCCAGGCTCACTGTGATTGTTGTCATGATTATTATTGTTAAAAATGTGTGTAAACCGAGAGCAAAGGGCTCTGTGTGAGGCCTTGCCAGGGTCTCCATGGCTCAAGTGCAAGAGTGAAACACATGTAGGTTGTAAACATTTAGTTTGGTTGCTCTGAAGCCTTTTTAATTTATTTCTTATTCTTTTAAAAAAAATTTATTGTGATAACATATATATAACATCAAATTTGCCATTTTTTAACCCTTTTTAAAGTCTACAGTTCAGGGGCATTAATTATTTTTACCATGTTGTGCTACCATTGCCACAATTCATTCTAATCTTTTCCATCACCCCACACAGAAACTCTGTACCCATGAAGCAATAACTTCTCGTTCTCCTACATCCCTCTCCCCCAGCCCCTGATAACCTCTAATCTACTTTCTGTCTGTATGAATCTGAAACCATTCTAGATTTTTCAATATGTGGAGTCATACCATTTGTGTACTTTTGTGTCTGGCTTATTTCACTTAGCATAATGATTTCAAGGTTCATCCATGTTGTAGTATGTATCAGAACATCATTCCTTTTCGTGGATGAATAATATTCCACTTATTTTTTTTTCCTACTTTTACTTTTCTGTCCTGAAAATAAAACTTTCTGGATATATGTCTTCCAGATAAACTGGAAATTCAGTCATTTATTCAACAAATAATTATTGAACACTTACAAAGTGCAAGATACATGCCAGGTGCTAAAGGAGAGATGGCAGCGCTGGCCTTTTAGACTAGATACTCTGTGCCTGTCTTGCTTACTGTTTTCTCTATTGCACTAGCTTATGGTTGGTACTCAATAAATTTTTGTTGAATGAATGAAATGCACTTTATAGTTTTTTTCTTTTTAAAATATTTTTGTTTTTTTATCTTTTTTCTTTTCTACTTTTTATTTTATTTTTTTAAATTTTCTTTAACTTTATAATTTCAGTAGAGATAAGAAGATATTCTTTCTCTCTCTCTCATACACACACACATAAACAATCAAGCTTATAATGTAAACTGTAGTAAGGGTCATAATAGATACATGACTAAAGTATGTACAAGGAACTAAAGATTATTTCCTGCTGGAGAATCCAGAAGAGCTTCATGGAAGAGGTAGTAGCATTGACTGGCACTCAAAGGATGGTCATATTTCAATCATATATTCATATATCTATTATGACCCTTACTATAAACGTGTGTGTGTGTGTGTGTGTGTGTGTGTATGAGAAGTGAGAGAGACAAGAATGTCCTGGAAAAAGCCCAGATGCTGGAATGGGCAGGGTGTATTTGGGAGATGATTAATATATTTTGGGCAGACTATGTGTAAGGGAGAAGGAGAAGGTCAGATTATAATGTTATGTTGAGGTCAGAGCATGGGTGAGCCTTGAATGTCAGGCTAAAGAGTTTAGACTTTTCTTATTAGGTAATGGGGAGGAGTTGAGGGATTTTGAGTTGGGAGGTGACATGCCTAGAGCAGGGCTTTAGAAAGATCATTTTAGTAGTGGTTGGAATTTAGGAGTTGAAGGAAAACAAGGCTGAAGATGACTCCAAAGGTATAGTTTAGAGGTACCTGAACGAGGATGTTGGCAGTGGGAACAGCAGGGAGGGAAGGAATGTCAGGGATGCTTCAGAGAGAGAATAAGAGGACCTGGCAACCAATTTGTTGTCAGGGTGACAGAGAAGGACACACTGAATCTAACTCCAAGTAACACCCTTTCCAGAACTCAGAGTCCAGAAGAATAGGCTTTAGAGAGATGGTAATGAGTTTGATTTGGGACATGCTGAAGTGTGAGAGTGAAATGTTGATAGCTCTGTTGTAAAAAGCATGAATGAGAAACTGCACTGAAAAATCCTAAAGGGACACCAAATACTCATAAAATGAGAGCTTACGTGGACTCAGCCCAAAAAACGGAGGTAAAAGACCCACATCTTATTTTTAATCCTTCTTCACATGACTATATTAAAAATCATTAATTTTTCTTTTCAAATAACTTTCAAGTGAGCCTTCTGAAAAAAGCTTTTAGTTGGTTTTCCTAAGAGATTACTCTTGATAGGCATAGGGCATGATGAGAGCTGAAGTTTGAGCATTATTAGACCTTTTCATGGCAGTAGGAGTAGGTCTTCTCTGAAGCAAGCCAGCTAGCAAGAAAACAAACTGAAGAAACACTTCCTCCAAACAGAAGATGGATCTTGACTTCTTATCACTATTTTCAGACTAGCAGGCAACTCCCTATAAACTAAGTAAGGAAACTGAGACACTAAATTGGATTTTATAGAATGGATGAATAGGATTTTGATAGACAAAAGGAAAAAGTGCATGCTTGGCAAAAGAAATTGTGTATAAAACCTGGCATGAAAGAATGTGATATGGTTTGGTCAGGGCATGGCAAGAAGCTACTTCTGTGTCGCTGGAGGACATGTGGGGCGGGGGGGGGACTTGGGGAAGAGGCCATGAGATCAGGGAACTAGACAGAGGGTAGCTTGAGAGATGGGTTGGGGCCAGGTGGGATGGGTCTCATATGTATGAACACCAGAGTTTTCACTCTATTGGCAGTGGAACTTCATCTCAGAGATCCATAATGGAAGCAGAAAAAGCAGATTTGTTTAAGAAAGGTGTCTTCTGTGAATCTATGGAGAATGACTTGAGAATTGGGAGAAGGATGCTACCCAAATGCTCCTCAAAGCAAATGAGGATCTGGGACCTGAGCTGAAAATGTTCTGAACTAAGCTAGTGCTTAGCCCATGGTAGGCACTGAAGTGTGCTGGTTGTTAGGCTGTCTAGGTTGACAACAGCAGTTGGTCCATCAGAAGCAGATGAGCCTCCTCTTGGGTTGTAATCAGCTGCAGAAGCAGGTTGCTGGGTCAGAAGCCCTGAAGTAGGAATGATTCTAGAAGATTAATACCATAACCAGAAACCAAGATTCACTTTTGGTTTTGGGCACGGTGTTAATATAGAAGACAAAGGGAAGCAAAATACCATGAAGTTCTGCATTGGACTTGCTTCCTTGTAACATGCCCAGCTCCCTGAGGCATACTCATTCTGTACAGGAGCATTTCAGTTCCTTGGGGAGAGCGGCATGTGGCCTCTAAGCCAGACCAAGGGGAAAACCACAAGGCCTCTCCACTGACAAAACTATTTCTTTTAAAAATACAACGAATATATATTTCTCTATAGAATTGCTCCATTCAACACAGTGGCTACTGAGCACTTGAAATGTGACTAGTTCAACTTCAGATTTGCTGTGAGTGTAAAATATACACTGAATTTCAGTGACTTAGTATGAGGAAAAGAACATAAAATATCTTATTAATCCTGTTTTTATTGATTACATTATGAAATATAATATTTTAGATATATGGGATTAAATAAAATGTATTATAAAAAGACATTTTATGTGTCTTTTTACTTTTTAATATGGCTACTAGAAAATTTACAATTATTTATGTGGTGCATATTATTGTTCTATCTGACAGCAAGCGTTATTTTCTATTGCAATAATAAAATAATTTTATCTCCTCTGACTTTTCTTTTTGTCTTGTAGGAAACTTGCCAACATGTGCACTAGGAAGGAATTAAAACTTATAAACAGGTTATTGTGTTCTTCTCTTTTGTCCAGGATTGTTTATCTGCATTTCAACATTTCCATGGAGATTAGTGCAACTGCAGGCTTGTTTTAATGGCCATGGTGTTCCGTACAGTTTGTATATTATACAAATCATTTCAACAAAAAAATTTAAAGGTTCATTATTAGGGACAATTAAAAGACACACAGGAGGGAAAAAGTCTCTCATATTAATAACTTTCATATCAGGGCAAGTCATAGTCTGACATGTTCAAATAGGCTCAACTTTTCTAAAGAAGAGGTTATTGCAAAACACTCCTCTCCCGCATAGAGCTTGGAGCCAATATCTCTATTAGAACATCAAACAACAATTACAAGTACTTGAAGGATCTTTTGCTTTCACATTGGTAACAGTGAGTAACTGTTCAGAAAGGGTATTCCTGTCAACTGCCGGGCTTCCAATCCTTTTTTTTTTCTCTCTCTTCTGTGAGCTAGTGAAAAATGTAATGTTTGATCACAGCACTGACCTTTAGCTTAATTTGCCCTAATTTTTCAGAATCTTCCTGCTTCACACCAACAATTCCTTGTGATTCTACAAATTTGGTGTATGTTAGCATTTAACAGAATGTGAAATAGCCTCAAGGATTCTCCACCAAATGGAACTGATTATACAATAAAAATAAACTTAAACAAGGATCTGAGACATCATGTAAAATATTTTACTAGGTTTTGCAAGGCTCTTTGCATTTAGGCACCAAGTAAGTTTGTTTTTAAATAAAAGTGGCCTCTCTAGAAATAAAGTAAAACTTTATTCACTGTCCCTGAAGGGTAAGCAAGATTAGATAGATGAATAGAGAGAGAGAGAGAGAGAGAGAGAGAGAGAGAGAGAGAAAATTAAATGAGGGCCCTGAAATCCAAAGGGGAAAGTTAAGACCTGAGGAATTCCTGCCACGCATAGGGTCTGCTGTGCTTCAAGAAGCTGGGAGCAGTTTAACTACATACATGCACCGTCTGATAGTACTCAGTAGGCAGTGAACCTTTTGGACAGAACAGGCAGTTCTTAAATACCTGTCACCAGCATTATATTGCAGACCAAGAGGGAACTAAAAGATTCTCAAGTCAAATCTTTACTATCATTACAACAAAAATGCCTTCATCTGTGCAATTAGTGAACAAGCTCTTCCCACTCCTGTGTGCTCCTGAAGGAGAAACTTATTTTGACTTTGATGTGTTCCATTTTTCCTGCGCTCTAAATGTTGCAACCTTACGTCAACTAAAATCTCTGAGCCTAATAATGACAGCATCATTGAAAAGCTCTGCTCTCAAATTATCGGTACAAGTAAAAGAAGGGAAAAATAAATTAAACTCAGCCCTTCCATCCCCATGTTATTGCAGAAATCTATCCGCACCTTAGAAGTTCTGTGGTCAAAATGTTTCAGCACTTATTCACCTGTAAAATCAAACAAAAATTTCTGTTTAATAAATTAAGTGTACAGAGGTTATGTTTTGCTACGACTATTATTGCTTTATTGGCTTGTTTGGGCAGTGTATTCCATAAAGTTGAAAATAATTAAATTATTTTACTTAAAGGAAAGACAAGTTTTCTTGTCAAAAGAGAGCAGGTTGAAGAGAGGCCTGCACTTTTAGAAATGTATAATTATTATGAGGCCAATGTACAGAAAAAATATATAGGAATTAACATATTTTGTCCCAGAAAAATCAGAAAATGAGTTACGTGTTTTAACTTTTTTTTTAAAAACAATTTACTGAAGTATATCATTCATACATGAACATACATAAAGTATAAGTGTTCAGTAAACATCGTGATCTTACAAAACAAACATGCATAACAACATACAGGGCTCCTGTACATCACTCCCGCACAAACATCCTGCATTGTTGTGAAACATTTGTTAACAAATCATGAAAGAGCATTGTCAAAGTATTACTACTAACTATAGTCTGTATCTTCCTCCCCTATACATTTTTTAAAGCATTTTTAAATTTATTTATTTACTTTTATCCATTTTTACACCTCCCCCCACCACCATTTTCGCTGTTTCTGTGTCCATTCGATGGGCAACTCTCTGTGTCTGTTTCCTGCCCTCTCTTCTCATCCTTCTCCTCCTATCTTCACTGGGATTCACTCCTTGGGATCCTCTGATGTGGGAGAGAGGCATTCTACTACCGCCTGTGCCAATTTAGTTCCTAGTTTTTCGTTGCGTCTCATCTTGGTTCTCCCTTTTGTCACTCTCCTTTTATGTCATCATCTTGCTGTATGGCTTGTGGGGCCTGGTGGCTCACCCACGCACAGGGTCTGGCGGCTCACCCGCGCATGGGGCCTAGTGGACCACGCACTTTCTATATTTTTCTTTTTTTCTTTTTACTGGGAGGTCCTGGAGGTCGAATCCAGGTCCCTCCATATGGGAGAAGGACGTCCAACCACCCGAGCCACATCTGTCCCCCTGCTATATCTCTTAAGGTTGACCAAAGATACCCAAAGGTACAGTCTTTTCCCATACAGGATGGTCATATAAAAAATCAGGCTTAGTTTATCAACAGCATTCTAAAAATCAGACCTAGGGAGGAAAAACTAGGTCTGGGGACACATGCATGGTTTCTAATGTAACGAATGTCTAGCCTACCTTGATTATCACAAAATCAGGACAGCGAGAATATTCGCACGTGTTTTAACTTTGACAAGCCCTAGGAGTCAAGGAACTGTCAGCAAAGTTGCTTAAGTGATACCAATTCTTCTAGGACTTAAGGAGCTACATTAAGTGTTCCAAAGTGAAAAATGAATGTAGAACAAGCACAATATGTCAGGAAATGCTCCCTTGAAAATCAGCATTAATAAGCCATTTATGCTGCAGCTTGTTAGATGGCATTCTTACTATACACTATATTCCATTTTAATTTGGGGAGAATATATTACCTAAGCATCTTATTTTCACTCAAAAAAAAAAAAAAGCATTTCCATTAATTCCACATCTGATTTTTAAATAAGGAAAAAAAGAAAGGTTTTTCCCCCTTTTAGTACTGGAATGATATATGTAGCTCCACTCTTGTCATGTCATTCCACTTTTCAGAAGGGCAAACATGCTGGTGGGGATGAAAGATGAGCCACAGGGATGATAGAGGAAGTCTAAATGCCCACTGTGTGCTAGTACATTTATTAATTTTGAGTTAAATTTGCTTTATCCTTCTAAAAGAGGATCTGATTTAAGAGCCCAAGACACCCAAGACATTCTTTAGCACTTAGCTTGGTAGCCTGGAAGAAATGGAGTTATTGTACCAATACTAGCCATTTCCCAGCACTTTCCAGTCTACAGGTCATAAATTATAAAGCTACACCAGGGAAAGCCTAAATAATTTTGGCATGTGAGGCATTTCCTTTGAGGAAAACTTAGGTCACTGAAATAGACCAGCGTTTGATAGGTACATGACTGATTAGAGATTCTGTTCAAGAAATTATCAGCAGGTTAAGTCAACCAGAGGTAACCACACTTTATGTAGGTCCTCTCCAGGGATTTTTTTTCCCAAGGATTTAAAAAAAAAACATTTTTAGAAATGATATGAAAATATGTTAACCACACCAACATTGATTTTGGAAGAGAGAACCAATTGATGATGTTCTTGGTATATTAGGGAAATGGTTAGAATTAAAGGGGAAAAAAGTTCATTAAGGACATTAAGGACATTGTTGGGAAAAACAGAACCACATTCAATCACAAAATCTTTATTGGATGAATACTATGTGCCGGGCTCTGTTCTAGGTGCTAGTAGTAAAAAAGAATGACAAGGACCTTGATTTCAAAGGAGTTCACATTCTAATTAAATTAAAGAGTTTTATTAAATTTGAAGCATCAGACTTCCACTTATGGTCATGATGAAGTAACAGAGACCAGATTTGCCATTCTTCCTTAAACAACTAAAAAAACAAACAAACAAAAAAAAAAAAACTGGACAAAATCTATGAAACAAAGGTTTTCAGACATTGAAAAAACTGGCAGTGGATGACTGTGGTCCCTGAAAGAAGGAAGAAAAAAACAAAAAACAAAATTAGCCTAATGATTACCCTAGCTTACTGCCTGGAGAGTTTCCAGACCACTGCACAAGGAAGGGGGTGAGTTTGGTGATCTATCTGAGTGGAGGAGATAGAGTTCAGAGTTCAGGGAGGCCAAGGCAGTTAGAGCACTGGAGAGGAGAAAGTTGCACCAAGAGAAAGCTCCAGATATCTGCAGAGGATTTCCTTGAGTCTTTAGCTGAGTAATGATTAGTGCATGCATTTGAGGAAACTAACAAGGCTGGAAAAGGAACTACTGGAAGGGAGCAGATGGAACAATCCTTGGAGTGCACATAGAGCTGGGAATAGTTTATGTTCCCACTAGCCAGAGTAGAAAGACTTCCCAACATATAAGGAACTGAGTAGAGCCTTAAGAAAAGTATTGCCTCAAAATATTAAGGTCAAATTAGTCCCAGACTACAGGCTGTTTTGCACCCACCTTAAAAGCTTATGAGTAAGTCTCAGAAACATCAAGCTGTTTCCAAGTAATTTAGCTGCATCCCAGAGTAAAGCCCAAAAATATTTAAAGGATTATGAAAATATCCAGCACCCCAAAATCTTAAGCTTACATTCAAGAAAAATTACCAGACTTGTAAAGAAGTGGGAACTTAAGACCTATAGTGAGGAGAAAAATCAGTCAATAGAAACAGACTCAGAAATGAAAAAGATGATGGAATTAGTAGAAAAAGACATTAAAAGAGCAATTATAGAATATGAGCACAACAGGCAAAAATTGTCAGAAAGAGATGGTAAAATCCAGCTTTCCCCAAGTGGTTGTTTTGCCCCCACTATTCCACATGCAGCCCAGGTCAGAGGCTGGGGAGGTTCAGGGCAACTCCTGCATCATCAGGTCTCCTGCGGGGAGGGGAGGGGAGAGCAGGGAGGGTTCAGGGATCTAGGGTGTTGCTCATGTTTGACTCCCCTTATATCAGCCAGTCCCTGAGGATTCACAGCATGGCAGGAATTACAACATTTTGCTCTTTCAAAAGTAATTGGATCAATGTTGATTTAGTTTATGCCTGTTGTCTAAGTCTGCAGTTTTTGAAGCTTTGTACAATTACACTCCTAAGAAAGTTTTCCAGAAAAACACAGCTGTATTATTTTTCATTGGAATATACTGTTTATATTTTATTGAAACCCATAGAATTAGATCATAAGTATTGTTTTTTAAATGAATAAAGTGTTCCACCATGGCTTTCATAAGGATGGAAATGTGACATGTCTAGGTAGAAATATTTGTAAAAATTCAAGTCGGTTTCTATATATGGGATAATTTTAAGTAGAAGTAACAATATTTATAGCAGTAAAGGTTAATCAATTTTCAAAATAACAGAAAAATAAATAACAAAACAAGAAAAACAACAACAAAAAAGATTAAGGTATCAGAGAGTAGGCAGGTTCAAAGTGCAAAAGCATGAAGATAATTATTGTTAATATCTAATAAACTTCAGACCTTATTAAAAATGTTTGATTGAATGATATATTTCCATCCAAAATGAATGAAACCACTGGATGCAAAATAAACTTTTTTCCCAACATTTTATTATGTAAATTCTCAAAAATACAACAATGCTTACAAATGAATACACCCCTGAAACCCAAATAGGTATGAAGTTATAGAAATTTCCGCCACTCCAGAAATTTCTTTATGCTTCTTTAATACAATCCCCATGCATCCCCCAACCACTGTAGGTAACTACTGTTTTGGATTTTTCCACCATATATTTGTTTTACCTGTTCTAAGACTTAATATAAATTAAAGCATCCATGTCATATCACGTAAGTCTTCTTTCACTCAACAAAATAATTGTGCAAATCATTAATACTGGTGTGTCAGTAGTTCATTCCTTTTTATTGCTGAGGAATATTTCGTTATATGGATATACCAGAGTTTTCTATGTTACTATGGATGAACATTACAAGTTCTTGGCTATCATGTGAAAAGCTTCTGTGTGCTTTCAGCACAAATCTTTTTGTGAACATACTATTTCTCTTGGGTAAATAGCTAGGAATGGAATTGTTGGGACATGCGGTAAGTGTACATTTAGTTTTATAATAAACTACCAGATTTTTTTTCAAAATAGATATAACTTTTTCACATCCCCATCAACAATAAAAACTATGTCCACACACACACACAAAGAGCAATTATAAATATACTCCAGATATTCAAAGAGGTATAGGAAAACAAAAACACGACAAGAGAAAAGGAAGATATATGAAAAGACCCAAATCAAACCCCTATGGTTAAAAAGTATACTGGACAGGGGTGAGATTAACAGCATATTAGACATCACAAGAAGAAAAGATAAGTTAACTTGAACGTTATAAAAGAAACTACCCAAATGAAAAACAAAGACAAAAAAGATTGGAAAAAATGGAGCATCACTGAGCTATGGGACAGTATAAAGCAGCCCAACATGTAGAATTGGAGTCTCCTGAAAGTGAGAAGTAGGTGGGGACAGAAGAATATTTAAATAAATAATGATTGAAATTTTCCACATTTGACAAATTTGTTTGGTCAAGTAACACTGGGCTAATTGTAATACAAGGACATTTATGGACCTTAGTCATCAGTGACTTCATTGCATAGATGGCTGATTACATCTATGATCAACCAAGGAGATTGTTGTCAGCAATGAATGATGTTTTATCCAATCAGTTGAATGCCTTAAAAGGGAAAGTGACTTCAGCATTCAGAGAGTATTTCCAGCTAGACTTCGGACAGTCAATGTCTCCTGGGAACTCATCAAGGACCTTCATTGGAGCCCATGGTTTGCAGCATGCCTGTGGAATTTGGACTTGTGCATCCCCATGGTCATGTGAGAGAATTCAATAAAATCTTATACTATTTACAGATATCTCCTGTCGATTCTGTTTCCCAAGAGAACCCTGATTAATACACCCTTATATCCTACTTGGCTTCTATTTGTTGTTTTTCCTTTTCGCTTCACAAGCAAGCCTCTGAAAAGATAAGTCTCTTAACCAACCCATTTACACCTCCCATTTATACCCCAACTAATTGCTATATGGCTTCCACCCCCACCATTCCTGAAATTGTTATCATCCAGGTCACTAGTGACCTATTTGATACCAAGTCCAATGGATTCTTTTAACTTTAATCTTAGTTTGTTTATTCAACAAAATACTTATTAAGCATATGCTGTGTGCTATGCTCTGGACCTGGAGCTGGGAATATGATGGTAAGAAATATAAATGCCCCTCCCAGAGCTCAAGTCTGGCAGGAAACTCAAACAATTAAGTAACAAGGCATGCTAAGTGCTCTCTGGTATTTGATGATGGTGGCTACTTCCATTCCAATTGAAATGCTCTCTAACTTTGGCTTCTCACCTCACCCTTTCTGGGATTTTTCTCCTCCTCACTCTGGCCATGTGAGGAGCTTTTGTCCGGGGCTGCTCTTTATCCTTCTGTCCCATGAGTTAGGTATGTTCCCCATTGTTAATTTCTTGGCCTTCTTCCCAGTCTATACCTCAAGTTATCTTCATGATCTCATCCATGTCTATGATTTCAACTAACATCAACAGGCCCATACTTCCAGATATGTATCTTCAGCCCAAATCTTTCTCCCTAATTCCAGAATTGCTCTATCTATTGAACAGTTTCATTTGGATGTCCACAAGTACCCCAAATTAAACAAGTCCCAAATGAAATTATTATTTACCATAAACCTGTTCTCCTTTGTGCTCCTGAATTGAATAAATGGTACCAACTCACCACAGTCTAAAATATAGGCACAATCCTTAATTTCTCTCTCCTTCCAATACCACATCGAATTGGTCATTAAATCCTACTGACTCATTCCTAAGCATTACTCAAACAGGTTTCCTCTTTACCCCTACACCCAATGCCTCAGTTCAAACCTTATCATTTCTCTTTTAGATCTATTAGCCATCACTCCCTGCTTCCAGTCATGGCCTCTTTCAATCAGTTCCAAACAACAAAAAGTGACCTTTCTGAAATGGAATCCAAGTATGTCACTTCCAAGCTTAATATTTTTTTGATCGTTCTCTATAGCATTCCAGATAAAACTCATGCTCCCTATCATGGCACAATGCCCCAACTTACCAGACTCATCTTTCACCTCATATTGAATTACCAATTTCCTGTGTGCCCAATAGCATCTCATATACCCTGGTACTTGCACATGCTGTTCCCTCTGCTGGATCTTGTTTCTTCCTGCTCCTCATGGCATTCTTTAAAGTCAGATCAGATACTGCACATCTAAAAAGCTTCTTGATGTTCCATTTCCCCAAGGTGAGACTAAATGCCCTTCCTTAGTATAGCCACAAAATACTCTATATATTCTATCTTTGTGGAGCACTTACTTTGATTTTAAAAAAGAGTATCTGCTTCAAGGATGTCCACTATCACCACTGTTATTCAATATTGTGTTAGAATTTCTAGCTAGAGCAATTAGGCAAGAAAAAGAAATAACAGGTACCCAATTAAGAAAGGAAGAAGTAAACTTCTGCTATTTGCTGATAATATGATCCTATATCTAAAAAATCCTGAAAAACCCACAACAAAGCTACCAGAACTAATAGATGAGTTCAGAAAACTGGCGGGTTAAAAGAGTAATATGCAAAAATCAGTAGCATTTTTATACACTACTTTTGAGCAATCTGAGGAGGAAGTCAGAAAAAAATCCATTTATAATTGCAACTAAAAGAATAAAATATTTATAAATAAACTTAACCAAAGACATAAAGGAACTATATTCAGACAACTACAAAACATTACTAAAAGAAACCAAAGAAGACCTAAGTAAATGGAAGGACATTCTGTGTTCATGGATTGGAAGACTAAATACCATCAAGGTGTCAATTCTACCCAAACTGATTTACAGATTCAATGCAATCCCAATAAAAATCCCAACAGCTTTTTTTTTTTTTTTTTTTTTTGTAGAAATGGAAAAGCCAATTATCAAATTTATTTGGAAGGGTGAGGCCCCAAATAGCCAAAAATGCCTTTAAAAAGAAGAATGAAGCTGGAGGACTCACACTTCCTCACTTTAAAGCATATTACTGGGAAGCGGGTGTGGCTCAATCGATAGAGCTCCCGTTTACCATATGGGAGGCCCCGGGTTCGCTTCCTGGGGCCTCCTTGTGAGGGCAGGCCGGCCCGGCGCAGCGCGGTGGGCTGATGCAGCAAGACCTCACAGCAGGAAGCAGGTGTGGCTCAATCGATAGAGCCCCCGTTTACCATATGGGAGGCCCCGGGTTCGCTTCCCGGGGCCTCCTTGTGAGGGCAGGCCAGCCCGCGCGGCCCGGTGGGCTGATGCAGCAAGACCTCACAGCAAGGGGGAGATAAGCAGACACAGAAAAAGCACACAGCGAATGGACACAGC
>JAQZBX010023789.1:0-30610 GCA_029593785.1 Cabassous unicinctus
TAACCACTTCCCTAGCTGTGAGAACCTCAGCTATTAATATCATTTAGCTGCAGGTGAAATGTCACAGAATCTGTGAATGCAACATCCCAAAGAGACCTGTTAGAGCATCTCGTCTCGGAATTCTTAATCTAGGTGCCAAAGGGTGGTGGGGAGTCCACTCTTGTCCCTCCAAGACCTAAACTATCCCACTACATGATGCTGCCTTCCCACCCTCATATCTTTGCTCATCGTTTCCTCAGTACAACATCTTCAAACAAGGTAATGCAGCAGTTTAGGTCAGAGCACTAGCATGTGAGATAGAGAGACCTGGGTTCGATTCCTGGCTCAGCCAGTAACAAGCTGTGAGCCTTGAGCTCATGTCTTCCCTTCTCTAAGGCTCAGTTCTCCATGTATAAGATGAAGACAAGAATAGATCCTACTCATGGGACTTTTCTGAGGATTCAATGAAATAATGCATCTAAAGCATTTAGCACAGTGTCTGGTATATAGTGAGCCCCAATGAATCATTCTGATAATCCTAAATCCACATAGCTTGCCCACACTCCATCCTGTCCTCCATAAACAGCAGCACTATGTTTGTGATTCCACATGATTTCACTTGTTTCCAGGGGCAGGAATAGCTCTCCCTTGTTAACCTTCATTTGGAAAGCAATTTAACTCTCTGACATTAAAAATTAAAATATAAACAGCCCAGCGCCCGATTTAATGGACAATTAAAAATTAAATTAACAGTTAGTAAGTGATGAGCTAATTTTGTTATTATAACCATGCTTTGAGAAGTACAAAAAGGGGGAAAGAGATTCCTTACAACAAAAAAATTAAAATACAGGCAAGAAAAGATTTAAACTCATATATCATAGCCCTGACAGACTCGCTCTTTGAAGCAACTCGCTCTAAAACCAAGTTGTCTGTTTCATGCAAAAATGTTTAGATGCCAAAGTAATGAGAATTAATGATCTGGTTAAAAAAAAAAGAATACCAAAGTAATATTTAACTTCAAGATGTAGAGCAAACAGCTGGGTAAAGCAGCCCAGGTCACCTGACCCCTTGATGATTGGCAGCCTCTGGAATGACAAGGATTTTCTTGCTCATCTTCAAACACATGCATCTTCCAGAAGTGCTAATTGCAGTCCTCATGTCCAACACCCTCTGCTGGGATCCTTACACTTCAGCTCCACAGAAGGGGAAAGTGAAAAACAATCCAGCTGAAGTGTTTCAGCACCCTGGAGACACTCTACAGAAGGCTGGGGCATGGAAGAACTATGCAACACTCTGAAAACTCACAGGCCATGCCCACAGCTTTTTCTTTCAACTGTTCTGTGACTATTTCCCTTCTTCCTCCAGAGACCCATTGCTCTCACAGCTCTTATCGATTTATTATCATTTCATTTTAATTTATCTTTTTTTCTAGTCTATATGGTTCATGAGTTCAGGTACTGCTCCCATCTTATTTACCATTATATACTAGCACATAGCATAGTGCCTGTTATACAGTAGGTGCTCAACTTTTCTTCTCTTGAATTGATTTAATGCAAGTGAGCTAAAAAACTGGTTTAATCTTAAGTGCTAGGGACTTAAGATACTGCCCTTTCTAGAGGCACTTGCCATTTGAATAAGGGGATTGGAGATGGCATTTCTGAATCCAAAGAGATGATTCATGAATGATGTGATTCCAGACACCAAGAAATGTCCAAAGGCTAAAGGGATAGTGTTGGGAGGGGAGGTCTCCAAGAAATCAAATCAGAACTTGTGATTACATGCTGGCTGGCTTCAGCGAACAGAAACTGTCTTAGGAACAGACAACATCACTCAATTCTCACTATGTGTAATGTGTCTGGCAAAATGCAATCCAATTCTGATAAAATGTGATATAATGAGGCAGCCTTCTGTGCACAGTGTTTGTGATCCCTTGTTTGTGGTCCCTACTGTTAAAGTCTCTGCTTTGGAGCAGAGGACATTTCTTGGCTTTTAGTAGTCCATCATCCAGTATCCTTAGCTTTGATAACAGCTCCATAATTTCTTTTCTTTTTTTTGCAAATAAAAAGTTTAATTTCAGAAACTGAGTTCAACATTTATAAATACGCTAAAACATAGTCAATGCAAATTTAGATTAAGCATAGGTACAGTATTTCAACAAAACAACTTTTCTAAAAGATCATAGGCAAATGAGTGACGTGTTTCACTCAGAGTATTTAATCCATAATTTCTTTGGGGAGAATTTTCTCTTCTTCAATGTGTGTAGTCATAATGATACCAGAAGTCGAGGCACCCTTACCTCCCCCACCCAAGGGGCCATGACCCAAGTGAAGCTGAACAGACCTTCTCTGCTGGGACTGTGAATACTGAGTGAAGTGCCATAAGGAGGAAGTATTTGGCAACACATCCTCCAGAGTGACACCCTTTTAAGAATGGTTACACCACTCAGATGCCAAAGCCTTTTCCTTTCCTGAGCTGTGCTCTCCAGACTTCTCATTGATTTCGATATCTATCCAATATCCTCCAAATAAATTCATTTTCTTCTTAAATTAGCCTGAGTCAGTTTCTATAGTTTACAATCCAAGATGTCCAAGATGTCTGATTGACACTTAAGAGTTGGACACCAAGAGGTAAGGCAAGAGATCAAGTATCACTTGGATTCAAAATGCTTTCCCAATGACACAGGTGAGTCTATCACATTTGCAAGGCAAATAACCCAAATGAATGCAATGCCTTGTGAAAGAAAGGAGGGGGAGAAAAATTAAGGTAGAATCATGAGAGTGGCAAGCCCTAGAGATGGTAAGAAGCTAATAGGAAAGGTTTGCCAAAGGGAATCATTTCTTTGCCCATTTTGCTTGGCTTCAGTCTCAAGAAGGTTAAAAGGTGTTAATCAGTTTAGTCTCATGTAGGGATTCTACCTAACCATATGATGCAAAAGGCCTGCCTGGAAAAAGTCCTCCCTGTACCCAGTTTTCTCTGTCCCATTTCCCAGAGGGTCCAGGCACGGAGCCATGGGGTCCTTATCTCTGCAGATTGGTCTAACATCATGAACCGCACAAGGGGAAAATCTCAAACACATTGTGGGATACCATTTATGCAAATATCATGGCTTTTCAATGGCCCATAAGTCAGGAAATGCACTGGCGACTTGTGAAATTGGCCTTCCACCTTTAATTGCCAACACCTGCAAGCCAAGCCACAAAGGTAATAGTTCTTTCTCTGAGGCCATTATTAGGCAGAGCCAAAAAAAAGGAGAGAGAGGCAAAGAGAGAGTGGTGTTTGAGATGTCAGTCAGTTCTTGTCCCCTCATACCCATCTGATGAAAACTGCCTCCTCCTTAGCCCCATTGCTTCAGCAACCTCCTCTACCTGGCCAGATAACTGGACCAAGAGTGGACTGTGTGGCTCAAGAACGATCAATCCATAAGCTGGCCAGTGACTCAGGGCCTGTGTGACTTGGGAGTAAAAGGTGAATTTGGCCAATCAAATCCCTCTGAAGTACTGAGAATTACAAAGCTGGGAAACAGAGATGGTCAGCAAAAGGGCTGAAGATGAAAAGGCACGTTGAGACTGGGAAGACAAAACCATGTTTTAGGGAAACTATGCGAGCAGAAAAAGTGACGAGTGAGGATTCTAGTCAATAGAGAGAACAGAAGTGAACAAAAATTAGAGAGGACCAACGAGAGAATGACAGAGAATAAGAGAGAGACTAGTTCCTAAAACCGTCACACATTCTGACCACTTTCCAGTCCTAATTACGGTTCACAGTTGTCCTAATAATAAACCTGTTTTTGAGTAACTTGAGGGAGTCTGGTTTTTTTTGCAACGCAAAGAATCAAACCGAAAAAAACCTGGAAGCCAGTATACAAAGACTGAGGTGAAGAACGAATGAACCAATTCCAATTTTCTCTGGCCCTAGCTTTCAAGCCAGAAATGGATCTGTCTAAAATAGCCTCTTGTGCCTGCAGCATGTTATGCTTTTCAAAGTGTGTGCACTATTATCCCATTTGAGCCTTATGACAACTCTGTGGGATAATGATGTTGGACACATCCAATTCAACAAACGTTTATTCAGCTCCTGCTATATATGTCAGCAGCACTCTTCTGGGAGTGAATGGGGGAAGAAAACAAAGGTCAAAAAATCATGACCCCTGCCCTGGAGGAGGATGCCAGCCTGTGGGTACCAGTATCTTCATTTTACAAAGATGGAGCTAGACCAAGATAGGTCTAACAGCTCCATAATTTCTTTTCCTTTTTTGCAAATAAAAAGTTTAATTTCAGAAACTGAGTTTCTGTGTTCAAGGTCATCCAGCTCGTGAGTCAAGGGGATGAGATGCAAACTCAGGTCTCCTAAGCTTATTTCTCCAGACTTTTACAGTAACAGGAACCTGTTCCTCCCTTAGCTGTGAACTCCTCCAGGGCTTGGCAAACTTTTTCTTAAACAGCCAGATAGCAAATATTTTAGGCTTTGTGGGTAATATGGTCTCTGTGACACTATTCAACTCTGCCACCATAGCACGAAAGCACCCTTAGACAACACATAAACAAATGGGATTGACTGTGTTCCAATAAAACTTTATTTTAAAAAAAAAAAAGGTACCTGGCTGGATTTGGCCCATGGGCCATAGTTGGCCAACCCCTACTAAATCTCTGGGTACTTGAGGGACCCTCCTCCTCCCCCAGCCATAATCCACTAGACTCCTGCGTACTTGAAAGAAGAAAAACAGTGTAAGTCAAGTAACATTTAGATATTTTATCAGCCTTACGATGCTTGACTGGAATGGGCTCCAGGAGGAGATTATTTGCCATCCCCAACCTGACTTAGAAATGGATCTTTTCACTCAGATAATATATTTTCCCCCAAGAACCTCTCACTCTCTCAGCTGCCCCTCACCATAACAACCCACATTCCATAACGAACAAGTAGAAAAAGTAACAAATGAGGGAAGAATTCAGATATTGACTTCTTTGGATATAAATTTTGACATCTCAAGATATGCTAATCCAGACCAGGCATTGGTACCTTCAAACGTTCTGAAGTTCTTGGATCCTTTTACTGCTGTAACTGTACTGGTGGTTTCCTAAAGGCCAGGAGGTGTATATTAAGAACCTCAACTTATTTAGACTACACACACACACACACACACAGAATAGGAAGAAAATCAGGTCCCTATTAAGAAAGGCAAAACAGAAGAATCAGAGATGATAAATGTTTTAAAATATTCACAGAATAAAGCTAATAAAGGCCATGACATAAGCACGGACAGAGCCATGCAAAATTCCTGATGGGGCAGGTCAGGATGGAGCTAGAATATACATCACCTTTTCCTGCCCTTGGGCAGGATGCAGTCCACTTCTGTTTGAATATTAGGGCTACCTGCTGACCATTTGAAGACTTTTATATTGTCAGAACTGACTAGGGGGATAGAAGGCAGACCTCTGAGTGGAGAACCATTTCTTCTGGGGACCCAAGTCAGGGATCATCAGTACACCGTGTCCTCCTCCAACACACCAGTCCATGGAAGTTCCTGATCCTGAGCTCTGGGGAAGAGCTGATGAGCACATACTGATGCTCCTCTGGGAACGGCCTCTGCCCTGCGTCTCCCAGGAAGATGGGGAGGCAAAGCTGCCTACAAAAGCCCAGGCAAGTTCTGCTCATGATACGCCGACTCTTGAGGAAAACGGTGTCCTGGGAGTGCTCTTTAAAATTCTCCAGACTATTCCTGTCCAACTATAACATCTACTTAGTTTCCCTCCTGGTTCTGGGGGGGGGCTTCCTTGCAGATGCTGTAAAGGATGGGAGAGGCCAGAGTAGTGCATCTACCTGCAGTTGTGGGTCCTCTGGGGGCTGCTATTTCAGGCTCCCAGACAGTGGCAGCTCATGAATGTCTTATTAAACACCCTCCTTGGGATGCTCTTAATGAAGGAAAAGAGCTTTTCTCTTTAGCTACTGTGAGCATCTTTTCAGCCTTCATGTTTATGGGGCTGTCTATTTTCCTTGCCTATGTGGTTGTTTTTTTTTTTTTTAGAGAAGTTATAGGTTTACAGAAAAATCATGCAGAAAATAGAGTTTCCAAATACCACCCCTATTATTAACACCCACATTAGTGTGGTGCATTCGTTACAAATGATGAAAGATGATTATTACAACTGTATTATTAACTATAGTCCATGGTTTAAATTAGGGTTCCCTGTGTTATACAGTCTCACAGTTATTGTTTTCCTTTTAAATTTTCTAGCAACATAAATACAACCTAAAATTTCCCCCTTTTAACCATATTCAAATATATAATTCAGTGCTATTAATTGCATTCACAATATTGTGCTACCAACACCACCATCTGTTACCAAAACTTTTCTATCACCCCAAACAGAAATTCTGTGCCAATTAAGCATTAACTCCCTTCTCCCTTACACTGCCCCAGCCCCTGGTAACCTACATTCTAGTTTCTGACTCTATGAATCTGCTTATTCTATCATGTCTGTGAGATCATACAATATTTGCCTCTTTGTGTGTGGCTTATTTCACTCAACATGATGTCTTCAAGGTTCATCCATATTGTCACATGTATCAGAACTTATTCCATTGTATTTTGTTTATCCATTCATCAATTGGTAGACGTTTGTGTTGCCTCCATCTTTCGGCAGTTGCAAATAATGCTATGAACATTGTTGTGCAAATATGTGTTCAAGTCCTTGTCTATGTCTTGAAGGTACCAGAAAACAATGAAAATAATAATAATTTTACATTAAGTATGTACTATGTGTCATGTGCTCCGCTGAGCATTTTACATGCATGATATCAATCTTTAGAATAACTTTTTGCAGTAGGTACCAGAAGTATCCCTGTATTACAGTAAGGCAATAGAGAATGGTACTTAAAAGCATGAATTCTGGAGCCTGACTCTTTGAGTTCAGATCCAGTTTCTCTACTTACTAGCTGTGTAATCTTGGGAAAGTGACTTATACTCTCTGGTTGTATTTGTCATCTATTGCTATGTAACAAATAACCCCCAAATTTAGTGACTTAAAACAACACACAGGGAAGTGGATGTGGCTCAACCAGTTGGGCGCCCGCCTATCACATGGGAGGTCCCGGGTTCGGGTCCCGGTGCTTCCTAAAGAAGATAAGCAGACGCCGCACCCACTGCAACAAGCTAGATGCCACACCCACCACCTAAACGAGCAGATGTCACAAGCCAGCAGACACCCCAGCCCACGTAGCAGGTCCTGGGTTCAGTTCTCAGTGCTTCTTAGAGAAGGTGAGCAAACAATGAGCAGACAGATGAGAGAACCATCTGTGAGACGGGGGATAAATAAAAACAAAAACAAAAACAAACACACATTTATGATCTCAAAATATTTGTGGGTCAGGAATCTGGGCATAGCCTAGCTGTGTCTTCTGCCTCAGGGTCTCTGATGGGGCTGCCATCAAGGTGTTGTCCAGGGCTGCAGGCATCTCAGTGTTTGACTGGGGGCGGACCTGCATCCATGCTCACTCAGGGTTAGCAGGATTCAATTCCTCAATGGTGGTTGTACTGGGGGCCTCTGTTCCTTGCTGGCTCTTGGCTGGAGGCCATCCTCAGTTCTTTGCTACATGGGCCTCTCTGCAGCACAACTTGCTTCTTCAAAGCTTGTAAACCCAGAAGGCAATGGAGAGGGTCTGCTAGCAAAACAGAAGTCCTAATTTTTGTAACCTAATCACAGATAATGACATCCTAATAGCTTTGTCAAATTCTGTTGGTTAGAAGTAAGTCTTTCCAATCTACACTCAAAAGCAGGGGATAACACCAGGGCATGGATGCCAGGGGGAGAGGATCATTTGATCCATCTTAGAAGTCTGCCCCTCATCTGCAAAATGGGAATACTAGTACCTACCTCATAAGGTTGTTATGAATATTAAAGTGCAAAAGCACTTAGATCAGGGCATGGCATACAGAAAGTCCTATAAAAGTGTTTGCTATTATTATAAAAAATACAACAACATGAGGCTTGGAGAGTTTAAGTCACTTGCCTAAGGTTATTTACCTTATAAGTGCCAGAGCGAGGAGTGAACCCAGGTTATAGTCATTGATTCTTCACTATGGGCTTAGAGATGCAGCCGTGAGCAGGACAGACATGATCCCTGCCAACGTGGGACCCAGTCTAGATAGGCAGACAAACATCAGCCAGAGAATTATCCAAATAATTGAAAGTGTGGCAAGTTCTACAAGCAATGCACCACGTACCATGAAGACACTCAAAGGAGAGGGGAGGGGATGGCTACCTAGTGTGGCAGATCAGGAGACGTTTCCTTGAGGAAGGGACATTCCAACCTGGTAGAAAGGATAAGGAGGAATTGGTTGGGTAAAAGGGGAAGGAAATGGGAACAGCTTCTGTGAAGATCTTGGGGCAGCAAGGGCATAAACTTGATGACACTCTTCCCAAATCTTCCTCCCCCATCTCTTCTGCACAACCCATAATTCAAATGATAAGCAAAAACCACTTTATCCAGGCAGCCATGATTTCCCTCTCCAATACCTGGAAGTATTCTGGCTGTTCTCCCACAGCTTTTGTATCCCACTTGGAAGGCATCCATTACACTGTCCTGCTTTGTCCAGTAAGTTTGCCTTTGAGGGGCTTTTCCTGGTTGCTTGGCTGGACTAGAAACTCCTCGAGGACAAGATCCACGGATCTCTCACATATTCCCTTCTGGGGGATGTTCACAGTTGAACTTTGGGACTAGGAAACAGTGGTAGGCAGAAGATACTTCTGTTGCACCTCTGCACTTTGTAACGTTTTTGGATATTATTCAAACAGGTAAGAGGAATTAAAATAATAATAATAAAAAAAAGGGGGGTGGCAATATTGTGTATTTGAAAGAGCACGTACTTTGGAATCAGATAAGTATGCCTGTGCCCAAAGACTCTAGCTATTGTGACTCTGGGCAGGTTTTTTTTTTTTGTTTTTTTTTTATCTTACTTTCTTTTTTAATTGTGGAAACATATATACAGCATAAATATTCCCACCTAACCCCTCCCAAGCATACCATTCAGTGGGATTCACCACATTCACAATGTTGCAGCACCCTCACCACCATCCATTACTAGAACTTTCCCTTTATCTGGGCAGGTTTTTAACTTCCCAGAGCCTGTTTCTTCCTCTGTAAAATGAGGATTAGTCTACTTCCCTTAAGGGGCTGTTCTGAGAATTAAATGAGATACTGTATTCGATGACCCCAGTGAGATACCCAGCACACAATGGGTCTATACCCTTAGAACGCAGGCCAACGGGGATATCTTTCATTTGTCCTACTGGGATTGAAGATGTTTAGTTCAGATGTTTCTTCCTTGTTTTCCTCTACCTGCTGGTAGCATGGGGCTTTTCCAGTGCTAAGCTGTTAATCATTTGTCTTGGGTAAAGGAAGAGAGCCAAGGTCTTTAAAGGTGTACAGGTGGAACTCAGGCAACCTCCCCATGGTATTTTTTTTTTTTTTAAAGAAGACTATCTTCTTTTTTAAAAAGATTTTTATTTATTTATTCCCCCCTTTGCTGCTTGTGCTCACTGTCTGCTCTCTGTGTCCATTTGCTGCGCATTTTTCTGTGTCTGCTTGTCTCCCTTTCTTGTGTCATCTTGCTGTGCTAGCTCTCCGCTCTGCGTGCGTGGGCCATCAGCTCTCCGGGGGCGCGGGCCAGCTTGCCTTCACCAGGAGGCCCCAAGAATTGAACACGGGGCCTCCCGTATGGTAGACGGGAGCCCAAACTCTTAAGCCACAGCCACTTCCCCCCGCCCCACGGTATTTTTGATGGAGCTGAACAAAAACAAAGCCACACATGAGGAAAGGGTTTGTGGCAGGAAGCTAGGCAGCCATCTTCATGCAAGTTCTCATTTTGGGCAAGGTGTCTGAGCAGACCAAGGGCTTGCAGTGGAGTGGATTGAGGTGCCAGGATTTTACCTATAGACTCTGAAATCCCTGAGGATGGAGCTGCATCGTTCCATTTTTGCATCCCAATAGCATAATACAAAGCAGACCCCTTATAATTGATGGCTGAATCAATGTATCCAACGATTCAAACTGCTGCGAGTTCAGAACTTCTTCAACTGATTTGCCCACACTGAATTCACCAGTTATTGGCTCAACCTTGGCCCTCCCACCACAGGGGGATTCTATCACAGTTCTGATCTTCAAAGAGGGGTTTTCTAAATAAGGAGGCAGCAGTGCATACTGCATAGTGGTTTCAGGTCAAGGCACTGAAGTCAGACATCCTGATGTCAATCACAGCCGTGCCACTTCTTAGCTCTCAGCCTCTTCAGTCCCCAAATGTACAATATGATAACAACAAATGCTAACGTCTGTTCAGTGCTTACCATGTGCCAAGTGCTAAATAAACACATTCCCCATATTCAGTATAAATGGTACCTACTTAATAGGGTTGTTATACAAATTAGGTACAGTTTCAGGACAGAGGTACATAGTAAGTGCCCAACAAATGCTACTTGTTGTTATCATGCTCCCCTTGGGGCAGGAAGGCTCATTTAACTTCTACTTTTTGGGCCACTAACAGGCTCAGGCCCAAGACAGCATCATGGTCAGTGCCATCTGACCCAAATGGATGGACAATCTTTCCAGTAGAGAAGAAAAGCTCAGCTACAAATCATTGGCATTGATGTTCTACATTTGTGGATACACAGATAGCCACATTATCAGCAACAGGTGCTATTACAGTAATACCAAATACATTTGCGAAAATTCCTTCTGGCCTAATGTTATGAGATTACTATCAATTGCCATCCCCTTCCACAGTGTCTGCTGCCCTTAGGGATTCACACTTTAAATCACTTAAAGGCAAAAGCCGTAATCTTCCTTAGGAAAAACCTTTGCCAAGTAGCTGTTTTTGAAAGCATTGTTGAATAGTGTTTTTCTTTGCTTATAAAAACGCCTGCCTGTGCACATGAAGGCGGATAACTGGAGGCAGAAGCCCCTCTCTCCGCTTTGGAGCTCTGCAGCCTCATGCACCATCCCACTCTGACGATGAGGCCACACACTCACTGAATTGTTCCTAACCCTTCTCATCCCCTATCGTGCACTACCACCTCCGCTACAGAGCAGTATTAATTTGATTTACGGCACAGCCGACCCACCTGGGGCCCGGGAAGATGGCTCCCCTCCGATCGCTTCCATCAGCAACGTAAGTGGATGGTAATAAAAATCCGTCTGCGGCTCAGACTTTCAATTTCAATTGGAAATTGAAACTGTGCAATATGATTAAAGTTTAATCTGCATCATCAATAAACATGTGTGCTAAAGCAATGAGGGCTGTTTTACCTCCTGGTTCAGGCATGGGCTTGATGAGAGTGTCTACCGTTCCTTGTCTAAACGACATGGTTACTGGGGCTGGGTTGGGCTCACCCACCTGCGTGCAGGGGCGGTGTGGGGGGGAAGGTGATATACTTGTACAAAAAGATGAACATCTTCACATGGACACGTTTGGGAGGAAAAAGGTTGTTCACGCTGAGATGAAACTGGACTGAATCAACAGTTCCACAAAGATTTGCTAAGGGCACAATGCTTTTTCAGGGAGGACTAATATCCATGTATGCATTCATTCATTCATAAAGTATTTATTGGGCTCCTACTGTATGTCAAGCCTTGGGCTGGATCCTGGGATCATAACAGTGAGAAAATATGCAGACACAGTTTTTGCTTTTGTGGCGCATACAATAATGGTTGAGAAGGATGTCAAATAATTAGGCACTTAATTGTGAAACTGTCCCTTTATTAATTGCCCATGGTGCAGAGGTATAGGATTCTGTGAGTGCTAAATAGAGGGTGACGTCATCTGGTCTGGGAGGTCAGAGAGGTCTTCCTGGCGCTGCCGATGACTAAGGTGAGGTCTAAAGAGCAAGCCTGAGGTTTAAGTAAGTCGCGGAGGGAAGGGATTCACGAGGCTAGAGTTGGGGAGCAGGGGTTGGAAGATAGGACAGACTTGAGAGTGATCTCGTTAGAGGAGGTCTATATGCCAAGGCCCAGGGGTAAGAGGAAGCGTGCTACATCTGGGGAGGAGCTGAAAGAAGGCAAAATGGCTGGAGCAGAGAGAGAGAGAGGCTCAAGATGAGCCTGGAGAAGTGGCTGACAAATCACACAGGAGTCTAGAGAACGTGGCAGAGGGTCTGGATTTTTTCCTAAGTGCACTGGGAAGCTATGAGAGGGTGTGCAGCAGGGAGTTACATGTCTATTTAAAAGGCTGCTACATGGAAGAAGGACACGGAGGGGGCAAGAATGGATGGCCAGAGACTGAAGAGGAGGTTATTTCTGTGGCTCAAAGGAGAGTTGAGGTTGACCCGGGCAAAGAGATGACAGTGGAGGTGAGAAGTAGAAAAACTGTCTACAGGTTGCAGGTCAATGCCTGCCCTTCAAGCACATAATAAACTGGCTCACCTCATCTCCACCCTCGCAGTCCTTATTCATTCTGTCTCCATCATTCCCATTAGCTCTACCAGCCTCCTAGTCTCCAAGAAAACATAAGCCGTTCAGTATGCACTTTGGGAACTCTGCCTTCCCTCTCCACACTTACCTGTGTCTGTTCCTCCTGCGGTAAAAGCTGCACCACATTTGCTTTGGCTTCAAAGACCTTTGCACACTTGGTTTCTTCAGCCGGGAACGTGCTTTTCTCTTCCCCCTCACCTGACTACTTGTACTCAAGTTTTCAAGCCTCATCTTAGAGTTTCTTTCAGCAATTCTTCCCTGACTTTCTCTGCACAACTGGCTGAGACACCACATATTATAATGGCCATAATTGTTTACTTAGCTCTTAGCAACCAGTGGACTGTGAAAGACTGTTCGAAGACAAGGCTGGGCCTGGTTTCTTGTTATTTCCCCCAGTGCCCAGTACAGGGTCTGGAACATAAGAGGAATTCAATAAATGCATGTTGGATGCTGGAAGCACTCTCCCTTCTAAGGCCAAATCTTCTCGTGCTGCTGATCCCAACTCTTCCTACTTCATTAAGACCTTGGCTCATCAATTGTTCCTTCTCTCTCTTACATGTTCAAGCCCATCCTTTTAACTAGACCTTCCCTTCCCATGACAAATGCATGTTTCCCCACCCTAAACAGCATTTTCATTCAACCCTGACTTTCCCCAATAGCAGAAGCTTCCCCCAAGCTACTTTATTCAGTCAAACTTCTAGAAAATATTGTCGGTACTCACTACATCTACTTCCTCACCCCTCACTTCCATTCACAAGACTCCGTGTAAGCCACTCTAGAAACCCCAGAGGGCTTCCCAATGCCAAGCTCAATAGTCAGGTTTTAGCCTTCCTTCTACGTCAGCTCTCAGAAGCATTTGATGGTTCTGACCACCCACCTCCTCCTTGAAACTCTCCTACGTCTTGATTATGTGCAGTAATACTTCCTGGCTCTTCACTTACACTTTTGACCACAATTTCTCATTTATTGCCCTTTAATGGATTTTCACAGATGAAGAAGCTAATGATACCAGAAGCCATATGACTGTGAATGTTTTCAGAAAAGTCTTCATCTATTAGAGATACTCACTAAATTATTTTTGAGTGAAATGATATGCTATCTTGGAATTGTTTTAAAATGCTCCAGATGTACTTCAAGTACTATCTGTGTAATTTCAAAGGTAAGTATAATTTTAAAATAAAATAAGAAGTTACATGGCTCACCACCATGATTCTATCTTAGAAACCCAGGTCTCCTTTGTTGTTTTTTTTTTTTCAAGATTTATTTATTTATTTATCCCCCCCTTGCTGCTTGTGTTTGCTGTGTCCATTTGCTGTGTATTTTTTCTGTGTCTGCTTATCTTCCCCCTTGCTGTGAGGTCTTGCTGCATCAGCCCACCGCGCCGCGCGGGCCGGCCTGCCCTTACAAGGAGGCCCCGGGAAGCGAACCCGGGGCCTCCCATATGGTAAATGGGAGCTCTATCAATTGAGCCACACCCTCTTCCCCCAGGTCTCCTTTGGCATCCCCAAACCACTGGCCTTTTTACCACAGAGTTCAACACATTTCAAGCAATCCAGGTGAGAGCTGAGTCAGAGCCAGGGCCTATTGCGTTCTGTCTCATTTATGGGAAATAAGGAAGCACGATGCAGTGAATGCTACAACAGAGGAAACATGGACGTGCTGTCAGGAGGTCTGGGGTCTAGCCTTGGCCCTGCCAGGACCCACATGTTTTTTCATACCAAAGTGAGTCTCTCCATTTACGTAAACATACTTTGGAAACATATTTAGACTTCTCTAGGGGAAATCAAGTTTCGATCTCTCAAATCTTAGAGACTGTAGCTATCAAGAAATTGGAAATATTTTGTAATATGTAAAGAGAGGCAGCAGGTTGCCAACGTTAAGATAGAAGTTCTGGAGTCAGACAGACCTGGACTTATATCCCTGCTCCATGATGTACTAGCTACGTGAACTTGGACAAGTCACCGGGGACTCAGAGAGTCAATTTCCAGGTACAACAAATTCCCTTCCCTGCAGGATTATGGAGAGGCTTAGAATGTGAAAACACCTGGAATATAATAGATGTCCCCAAATTCTTATTGGGGGGTTGGACAAATGGGAGGCACAGGGCACTGTTTGCCTTCCAGGAGAACCCAGGTTTAGTCCCTCTTTCCCTTTCTGGTGTATCTTACTCAGGATGATTTGCAGTTGGTGGCAAATCCAATCCTGGAACCAGAGATCTGAGACTGGTGATAAAACCGTCAGCCAAGATTTGCTACATCTTTTTTTTTTTTCCACCCCCGAGTCTCCCATTAAAAATGATTTGTCGTTAAGACGAAACATGGGAAAACAAACGTGATTAAAATTTTCCTATATTAAATACCTTCATGGCATTGGCAGGCCTGAGCTAACTCTCTGGAAAGGCTCTGATTCATGTGTCTGTAAGGCGGATGAGCAGCTGGCGGAGCCAGGAAGCAGAGCAAGAGTCTGGGTATGACCCCTTTCTGCCTCATGCACATTCCAGCATGTTCTTTCCATTGGTTGACTTAATCCCATTGACTCCATTAAACACAGGTAGAGGTGCCTAGGGCAGGGGGTGGGGTATCACCATAGCATCAGGAGTTTGGAGGGTAATGGTGGGGGACAGGGAGTGTGCTCTGCCTCCCCATCCTGCCTTCTCAGAGGGAAAACGTCTCTTATAACTTTCAGAAATGTGACAGATCTGTCAAAAATCCATAAAATCAGTTGCACATGTTATGAAACTCACTTCACAGCTTTTATGTCTCTTTTGCTTCCTTAAGCTCTAGAGGAGAGCAATTGCAAACGCATCCACAATTCTTTACCCTTCTCTGTAGCCATGCTCTTTGCAATGTGACTTTGAAACTCCTCCCAAGAAGAGGTGCAATCTCTTTCCCAATCTTTGAATACGAGCTGATCTTTTGACTTGTTTTGGCCAAGAAGATGCAGCAGAAGTGAGTGTATGCCAGCTCTAAGATTGGGACTCAAGAGGCCTTGCAAATTTCCATTTTACCTTGTGAATAAGTATGGGTTACTCTGTTGGATGATGAGAGAGAAATGGCCCAGTAGATAACATTATGAATGTGAGTAAGGGCATCCTAGACTAGCCAGCCCCCAGCCAACCATGAGCTGACCACAGATTCATGAGTAAACCCAGCTGAGATCAGCTCATCTTGTCCTAGATCAGCAGAACTACTGCCCAGTTGAACTGTAGACTTGTGACCAATAATAATAAATGCTTATCATTTTAAGCCATTCGTCTTTGGGGTGGTTTGTTATGCAGTGAAACTAACTTGTACAAAGTCCACACATGGAGTGGCTTTCCATTACAACATCTTCGCAACATATGTCCCCCTCCCAAAAACTTTAACCAATATGCCTCCAAATTGTAGGGGTGGTTTTAGGCTTTTTAGAATCTGGTAAGGTCTTGGTCAATGTGAAAAGCCCTCCCCAAGGTTTCAGAGCATAACAGTTTCCTCTTGAAGAGGCCAAAGTGTTCAGTCCCACAAGGGCCAATGGAGACATAGGCTCTTGCCCTACAGAAGCCATCTGAGCATGACACTCAGGGCTTGCATTATCCCACTCCAGACAAGATTTATCTCATACTGCACTGGATTCTTCTGAGCATGGTTGTTATATGCCCAGATGACAAGCAATAGAAAAAAGAACTGAAAGTAGAAGTAGATTTGTTTAGTCACACTCACAGACCTTTGTCCTCCCTCATTCCATCACCAAAGAGGGGGAGGGTTGATCTGGATCAGTCAGGGCAAGGACATATTATTGGGTGAAGGTTTGGCTGGACCAAGGTTGACAATCTCTCTCTCTTCATGAGACTGGAGAAGGGACATTTCCCCTACCCCCTTGAAATCTAAGCAGGAACAGAGCGAGGCCCAGAGGAAACAGCTCTCTCGGCCTCTCTAGGATAGGTAAAGAAAACTGTCCACATTGTCTGCAGAATTTGAGGGTAGAAATGGTGGTCTGAAGAAAAGACTCAGATGTTCTCTTAATGGCGTGTATGGTCTTAGTGATACCCCTTATACACCCACACAAACTCAGAGACCTTTGCAGGAAATGCCTCTCCCAGAGGAGAAACACAAGTGGGATTACATGGAATCATGAGGGAGGGAGTACATAGAAGGGTCTTTGACCAAAGAGAGAACCACAGGTAGGCTGGGTAGCTTTAATAGCTGATGATGAGAATAATGGAAACAGCCTCAGTGATGTAGGAGACATGGGATTACAGATAAAGTTACACCAGTCAGCATTTCTGTGGAAATATTAGGAGTCAGCTAGGGTGTCTGAGATAAGACTTGCTTTGACATGAAGGTAGGATTCATAAATTGGTCAAGAAATGGGAATTTAAACACATAAGAAATGCTTGAAGTTTTCCCTAAAAAGAAAATATTTCCTTCTCAACTCCATCTCTATTCTGCAACTTTCAACATTATCAGAGTTATTGTGACAAGATCGTTTCTCCATCTTCTGGCCCCTGCTTTTCCCTTCAACCTCACTTCCTTAATACTCTCCTTGCCTTCTACCTTCGAGTCATTGTAACACCTTGGGGAACACTGGGTTAACTCCTCCCTCTGGATTTTACAGATACATTGCCTCTATCTGAGACATTCATGCCCCTCCCCTCTTCCTAGCTAACTCTTTTTCATCCTTCAGGAATCGGTATAGATGTTCCTTCCTGCAGGTATGTGTCAGGGGACCCATGGATAGTCCTGTTTCAGCAGGCAGGGAACTCTTAGGTATTTTCCATGTGTTATTGCTTCCTTCCTTTATATATACAGAGCTGAACAAATTGTCACTTGGGAATCATAGTACCATAAGACCTGGGCCATTCCATGCTCATGAGATAATTTCTACGTGTTACAACATGGGAAGAAACAAAATCATGAGCTGTCCCTTAAACTCATCTTTAGGTTATGAAAAGTTTACATGCTTTCTAGTTTGCAATATTTCTATCAGTGTAGAGGAAGCCTTCCTCTCAATGCCCAAATAAAAATAAAAACTGCAAGTAGATGTCATCACTGTCAATCATCCTATATATAAAGT
This sequence comes from Cabassous unicinctus, assembly GCA_029593785.1. Taxonomy (NCBI): domain Eukaryota; kingdom Metazoa; phylum Chordata; class Mammalia; order Cingulata; family Chlamyphoridae; genus Cabassous; species Cabassous unicinctus. The sequence goes on from JAQZBX010023789.1 coordinate 17,494, forward strand.
AAAAAGCAGCTCACCCCTCCTGGGGGAGAAGCAGTGAAATAATGACCAGGTCATGGCCAAGGAGGTTGGCCTGGATGAGCCTTATTCTGTCCCATTTTCCCAAAACAATGGCAGAAGAAGGGAGATGGGGATGCTTTAATTTCAGTTCTACTTTTGAAATCATTTAAAGAAAGGACCTCATGAGCAGAAAACTGAGAAACCAATTGGGCAATATCTGATTATTTCTTAATGGTACCTTGAGTAGAAAATAAAGGGGTTTGTTGGGAAAAAACTGCCCTGATTGATTTCTGTCCCTTGGAATTCTGAACCTTTCCCTGACTGCTTCATAAAAAGCAGCAATTAATGAATGCACAATTGGCAAGAAGACAGGTGTCCAACCTGTTGAGGAAAATTTCCCTTAAAATAGATTTTTGCTAATCCTCCTCTAGCCCCACAGCCCTGTGCTCCCCCTACCAGAGTCTGTTTCCATCCCATCTCCCCCTCCCATGAGCTGCTTGAGGGCATAGGCTATGCCTTGTGTATAATGGTGTTGGCCCGTTCTCAGAACTCGTGAGAACATGAACCCATGATTCAGGCCCACACGCATGGTCAGCTCGGGACTCCTTCAGCTGTCGTAGGAGACAAGCATCAGGAGAGGATCTGATCATCTGTTTGGTTCACACTTAGATCCCCAGATCAACTAAAGGTCAGCTTTCGTCTTGGCAACTCAATTGACTGAAGCAAATGGCCCTCAATCTTTGAAACTGTGATTTTTGACAAGGAGACAATCTAATTGGCAGCTCACCTACCTGCCTTAGGTACTCAACACCAGAACTGGGCTCCAACCCCAGCCCTGACATTTACTTGGGAAAGTTATTCTCTTTGTGTCTTAGTTTCTTCATCTGTAACATGGGGTTCATAACAGTACCTCTCCTATAAAGTGGTTGCAAGGAATAAAGATAATATATAGGAAGCCCTTTGGGCACCTACGTGTGTTTGCTGTGACGATGATGATAATATGACAGTGATGATGACATCAACGTTGCTACTTCAGTTCCATCCTTGGGTCATGTTGATTGTCTGGGAAACATTCCAAGTGGGATGAAGAATGGATATGGACCCAATATATATCTGGGACTCCATAAATGCTTAAAAGCTCAGTAGCTTTACACTTTGGGCAGGTTTACAGGAGGTTTCTGTTTCCTTGTTTACGCTCCCTTCTCCCTTGTCTTTGAGTGTTTGTACCAGCTGGAGATTTGGAATGCACAAACATTTCCTATGACAGGAAAGTCAGAGAAAGTGCAGTCTTATGGCTCAGATATAAGATCAGTAGCTCCAAGTCTTGGTGATGTGATTGATGGGAGTTTTATTGCAAATGTAAAAATCTGCATCCCTTTCTTCCTATGCTGGCACATCAATGTTTTGGTCTTGCACAACACGTCCTGGTGCATTGAAGATAATAGAGCTCTAATGTCCTTGATGGCTCTGCATCAAAGCCAGTTAATGCACCATTGGCTTGCATGACAGAAACACCTGGGTCAATGACACTCACATACACATCACCCAGTGAAAACTCCCAGAACCAGAAATGGAAAGTATTTGCCAATATAACAACAATTCCACCAATATTTATCGAGCACCTGGAGGGGGGAGGCTTAAGCCAGCACAGTGTCCGGCACATGGACGGTAGTGAAATAAAGTCTTTTAGATGAATGACCGGATGAATGGATGTAAGTCTCTATACAATGAAATCACGGAGGAATTCATAATGTTCCCTCTCGTGGAAACTGAATTTTCAAAAAGCAATCAAATACAAAGGAAATTAGCTAGATGAGATGACTATATGGCAAAAACCCAAAGATATTAGTCCAGCTGCTGCAAATGTGACAAATGTACAAACCCAGGGGAGCGGATAATGGCTTGGCTGGTAAAAGATGAAAATACACAAAGAGAGTTAACTCAGTTTCAAGGAGAGGGTGTTTGACTATCAGCCATAGGCACAAGTTGGTTTCAGCCCACGTCCTTCAAAAACTTGGATGTTATTCTACTCAGTGGTGACTGGATTACTGTGAAAGTTAGAAGCCAAAGAACTTAGGAGGAGCTTTCAGTCTAGGGAAGCAGCAACCAACAGACTCTAGGTTCTGTGCCTAGAGGGCTTGTCTATCTGATTCACTGATATGTCCTTGGTACTGAGCGCTATGCCTGGTATACAAGAGATGTTGGATGAATGGAGACACATGAAATATACCATCTATCTCTATGATGATATTATGTATCTGCATTACCATAAAAGTAATATATGGTGAATATATATAGTAAAATGTAAGTATAGTATATCTGCATTCCTTTCAGGGTTCTAGAAGGTCATATTTATTCTGTAACCTGTAACAGAAGACATCATAAGAGAGGTGAGATAAAGTTGTGAGGGCCATCATAGGAAATAGAAAAACCTGGCAAAATCAGGGGAGGCAATTTATTGTGAGTCTTGAAGCAAAGGCAGAGTTGAACATTGCACAATCCAGGCTGAGAAAGCAGGAGAAAAATTTCAGAGACACAGCAGTATAAAGCAATGTTTCTCAAAGTGTATCCTAAGAAACCCTTTGCATGAAAATCGCCTGAAAATCACCATTCCAAGTTTATGGGGTCAGAGGTTGATGGGACACATGAGTCTGAACTCTACCAGACTCCCTAAGTTATTCTCTGCAGTTATTCTCTACATTCCCAAAATGTGCTAAAATCACCATTTCATTTAATCTTCTCAACTATTCAGGGAGGTAGGTGTGATTATCCCCATTTTATGGCTGAAGATCTTGAAGGTTAGAAAAGTGAAGTGACTTGTCCAAGGTCACTCAGTTTGTAAGTAAAAGAGCTGTGAGTCAAACACCGAACATGAGACATCAAACCTGCACTCTTAACCACCACACGGTACTGGGTACAGGACAGCATGCAGGGGAGCCGCAGGAGGGGATTTTGAAAGAGCATGTTTTAATAATAATAGAAGTAGAAATTGATAAAGATAATGCTACTGTTTTATATCTTTAAAAGGAAAGAAAGAACACAGACTCTGGCTGCTGCTGACTTCATCAGGAGGCTCTGATTAACGAGCAAAGCACTGAACCAGGTTTCCTAATAGATGCCTGTTATATCACCAGGAGATTTCCATCTCAGCCACACATTGCTGTAATGTGCTCAGGCACCGTTGTCAGTTCCACTCTGCATTTGATCAGGCTTATCTTTATTGTTAAATAAAAAGGTCAATAAGTACCTGTGCCCAGTAGAGCAAGTGGTGACCTGGAGATGAAGGAAAAACAACTGTTCAACCGTCAGGGAGGCAACTCAGCATGGGATGTGAACGGTGTGGTTGAACATGTCATGTTTGGTCAGGTCCAAGGTCAGGGGTCCGACTGACCAAGGTGGTCAATCTTTCTGATGGTTCCAAAGCGCCATCTGCCTCCCAACCCCACCTGGCCACCCAAAAATTAAATGGCTTGGAGACCACATCAGAAGGTCAGGTCTGACTCGCTCCCTGGCTCCTGCTCAAATGTTACCTTCTGGAGGATGTCCCTGACCACGTCCTGGAAATAGCATGGCCTCGTCTCACCTCCCTGGCCTTCTACACCCCTTACCCTACGTTACTCTTCTTCATGGCTCTTATTATATTATCCATTTATTTGCTCATTTGCTTATTGCCTGTCTCCCCCCACCAGACTGTAAGCTCCATAAGGTTAGAGATCTTTGCTCTCTTTCATTTCCCCCAAATCCAGGAGTGTACCTGTTACCAGTAGATACTTCATGAATATTTGTTGAAAGAAAGAACAATGCATTAACACAAATGCATCCTCTGTTCCAGAGAAGCGACTTCATTCTCAGTTCTAACTGCCTTTGGTTGGTGATATCACCTAAAAATTAAATTTTTCTTTAAGATAAATCTTTCAACAGCTCCCTTTTCATCATCCCTAGGATCACATTTTGTCTACTGGACCCTTCTGGTTCTGGCTGAGGTTTCCCCTCCAGCCCATTTTCTGCCTTGCACCTGCACTCCATTCATTCTTTCAGCCGGGCAATTATACTCTGCTTTACCCCTCTTCTTCCTCGTTTTTCACCTGATGAATTCCTATTCATCCTTCCATGCTCAGTTTAAACACTGCTTTCAGGGGCTGCCTTTCCTGAATTCTTGGGTTCGGCTACTTCCCCTCTCACATGCCCTACAGAATCCTGATTTTCCATGCTCTGTCATATTTAAACACGTGAACATCTGTTTAGTGTTTGTCTTCCCCATAGACTATGGGCCATGAAGGCAGGGATGAGTCATTCTTCCTGACTGCTGAAGTCCCAGCACTTAGCATGGTGCTAGGTAAGAGTCAGTGCTCAATAAATATTGCCTTTTTGTATGAATGAATGAATGAATGAATGATTACGAGAGCCCAGCAGTTACCTTACACTGAAATTACCTCCAAACACAGGGCAGGGAGATCTCCATGCCCTGAGATTGGTGGGTCTTGGACAGATGGGTGATTTCAGATCTTAGTGTTGGCAGCAGAGCCTCACACACGGCAGACCTTCATGAGTGAATCAAGTTCCTTTCTTAACACCAAGGAACCCTGGCCCTGGCCCCAGGAGCTGAGGCCATTATCAAGTGTACAACCCAAATGGCAAAAGTGTTAGGCACCTGTGTCTTTTAAAAATGTATTATTTAAGCCTCTAGCTAAGAAACAACACTTTTGTTTCTGGAGGTGAAAATTTTGCAACTAACTCAGCATCTAGAATGCTAGCAAAATCGGAAACAATTTAGAGAATTGTGCTGAAATTGCAAAGCTGAGAGGCCAAGGGGAAGAGGTCATGCTAGCTTTATAATCACAGAGGACCCCAAGGCCAGTCTGAAGACTACAGGAGAGGAAGAGAGAGGGGCTGAGTAGCACAGAAAAACACACAGAGAGCTTTTATTGCCTTTGTTTAGCTCTAATTACAAAAATCATAAACACAAAAATTTCCTCTAATTAACTACCCAAAGATAACAACTTTTAACATTTAGCTGCATGTCCTTTTGAACTAAAAAAAAAAAAGATAAGCTTAAGGCTGCACTTATTATTTAATAACCTGCCTTCTTCAGTTAACAATACAGCATAGTTATATTCCAACAGGCTATAACTTAAGCTAAGAACATGAACTTTGTCATCAGAAAAACCTATATTTTATTCTTGCTGAACTATATACTAATTTCATGACTTTTGGCAAGATGCTTAATCCTTAATTTTCTCATCTATAAACTGGGGACAAAAGTGGAACCAATCTCTCAGTGTTTGAGAGGATTGAAGAAAAATATGCACATTATTAACACTGAGCCCAGTGCACAATATATGTTCAAGTAGCTACCACATTATTGGTATAACACCATCAATTACTTTTCCCCAACATCATTTTTGATGGCAGAAGGTGTTATGGTGAATGGATTTGCTTAGCCAGTCCCCTATGGTTGGACATATAGGTTCTTGTCGTTTTTCTTTCCTGTTGGCTGGACCTTTGGGATGAGTAGCCAGGCCAAGGGTCCCCAGGAGAAAAGAGAACACAGCAACAAAGGATGGTTTCCAGCAAATGCCCTGGCACCAACAGGTAGCAGAGCCAATGATGGATGAGCTCTAAAGGAGACAGAGAAGAAAAAAGGGGAGGAGGTTACAGCTGGACTCATTCAAAGGAAGACAAACAAGCACTTGCTGACTAGATTGTTTCACTGGATTAGGAAAAAGAGATGTAATAACCCACAGGAGAGTGGTATTTTAAAATGTAAGTCAACTCATATCTTTGAATTATACTCCTTTATTCAAAACCATGCAATCACATACCATCTCCCTTAAAACAAAATAGATTCCCTTTACTCTGGCCTACAAAGCCCTACATGATCTGGCACCTGTCTCTCTCTCTGACCACATCGCTGATCACACTCACTCCAGTGGTCCCACCAATCTAACCAGGCTGGCCTCTGCTATTCTCCAAACTTGCCACACTCATTTCTGCCTCAGCAACTTTGCACGTACTGTTCTCAGCCTGGACTGCTCTCCTCCCAGATCTCTGCATGCTGCACTCTTCATTATTCAGGTCTTTGTTAAATATCACCTCCTCTGAACAGTCTTCCCTGACCACTCTAAAATAACTACCCTCCATACCACCACTACCCCATCACCCTTGCCTGCTTTGTTTTTCTGCATAGTATCTACCTCTCTCTAAAATTACACATGCATTTGTTTATTGTTTGTCTCCCCTACTGAAGCATGATCTATGTATGGAGGAAAGGTACCTGCTTGTTCATGATGTATACATGGCACCTAGAACAATAACTGGAATATAGTAGGTGCTCATTAAATATCTGTGGACTGAATGAATCCATCTCCAACCTAGCTTGAGACGCTGAGACCAACAGCTATGTATGGACTAGAATAAGTCCACTCATTTCTAGTCCATGGTGAACCCATAGTGGTTAGAAGCTGCCTCCATCACTTCCTAGTTATATGAACTTGGACAAATTCTCTGACCTCTCTATACCTCCATTTCTTATCTACTGAGGTAAGTACTATCTACAAACTGAAGGTGTAGATGTGGGGATTAAATGAGATGATATACGTTAATTGTTTAGCAGAGTAGTACTTGGGAAGCCCTCAATAAACTTTCTTATTATTCATCAATTAATTAATCATTCTCCCTCCTTCCAGTAATCATTCCAGTCATTTATTAATTCAAATATATCATCCACTTATTCATTTTGCAAGGATTTCTCATTCTTTCACAGTTCATGCTTCCATCTATCCATTGAATCCATCCACCCATCCATCCATACATACATACATACATAATCTATTTATGCCTCAAATATTTTTCAAGTTTATTTTGAAGGATCTTGAGGCAATAGCAAGAAAGTGTAGCAGCATGAGATTAAAGCAGCATCAGCACTTAAAAGCCAGCAGCTGAAGTCCTGTTCTTCTACCCTCTTCTGGACAGAACGCCTTTATGTCTGGGGGAGAGTGTGCCCCTCTCCCCTTAACCCCCTCCTCTCCCCACCCAGGGACACAAGCCCCAGGCCTCAGCCCTCCAGCCTGGGCCTCCTTCCCTTTCTCAGCGTGCAGTAGTGTTTAGTTTGCAAATAGAGCTAATCCCTTCAGGACCAAGGGAGCACACCTCTCCTCCGCCTGAAAGGCTGCTGAAGTCTCTTCCTCTCGCTCACAGAGGGATGGCACTGTTCCCCCAGGTGCCTAAAACACCCACGCCACCTCCCCCTTCCCCGAATCCAGCATTTACTCCTGAAACCTCATTCAGGAGTTTCCCCAGAACGGACAGGCCGATGGGGCTCAGGGATGATGCGAAGTAAACCTGATAATTGTGATGGGAATGAAAAGAGCGTCCATGAATTTGGCTCCTACTCTGTGCTGGTGTCAAGAAGGATACACCAACCTTTAACAACTGGGGTAACCTAACCAGTCAGAGGGGATGCTAGCTGCAAATAACCTGCATCCTGCACCCTTAAGCCAATCCCTGCCAGCTGAACATCAGTCTAGCTGGGCGTACCTATCAATTAAGGAAACCCCTGAAGCAAGCTACGAGGCAGTATTATGGCCCCATTTAAGAGATGTGGAAATGGAGGCTCAAAAATACAAAAACCTCTTACAGAGTATGAAAGCAGATCTGGGATTTGATGAGTCCAGAGCTTGCTTGCTTACTACTCATTTTATATATTTATATTTTATTTTATTTTTATGGAAATATTTGCTTTATTTGGTAAAAGTCTTCGCTGTGGCTTTTTTACCATTTTTTAAAATTTTGAACAATTTCAAACCAACAGAAAAGCTGAAAGAATAGTTTTCTGAACATCCATATACTATTCCCCTAGATTCACTGAATTCTCTGTTGCATTCTCTCTTCCTCAGTAGGCATAGCTATCTATACATATGTCGGTATTTTTTTCTAGTCCATTAGTCAGTTGTAGCTACAGTGACAATTTGCACCTGTGACTCCTTAAGTTGCTGGCCCTAACCACTGCATCACACCCAGATCCTGATCACTGGCCCATTACAGGCTTCCCTTAGTTCCCAGCCAGAAGTGAGCTCCCCTGTAGCTCCAGAGATCTGCCCACCTCTGCCCTCTCCTGGGTGACTCCTCACCCCCAGCCTTGCTGAGTGGACAGGAGACCGCTGACCCCCATCCTGACATGGGGAGTTGGGAGGGTCTCTACCCCAGAGGTAGCCCAGTGTGGACTAGCAGCAGCCCATGTTTTAGGTGGATGAGTCAATCCCTCTTAGCAAACTGAACTGAGAGGAGGAGATGACGGTTTCTAGGGCATTACAGCCGCTACAGCAAAGAAGGTTGTGTACACTCAGGGGCCACTGTGAGGGCGGAAGCCATGAGGAAGCAGAAAGATGAAGAAGCAGGTGTGCAAAGGCAAGTTAGGAAAAATGTTATAATGAGTGAATATTTATTGAGCAGATAGTTTGTGCTCAGCAGTCATTAGTCCATTTAATATGGAGAGCAGCAGTATATACATTATGATCTCCCTTGTAAGGAGACTGAGGCACAGAGAGGCCAAGTGACTCACCTGAGGTCACCACGCAAGCACTTGGGGGAGCCTGTGTTTATAACCACCACGTGACTGGTCCCTGGTACTCAAACTGCCCTTTCTGGGTCCTGCTTTTCTGCTTTCTCTGGATTCCCATGAGACCTTTCTGCATTTCATAGCATTCCTGAATGCATGTAAGCTAGGTGCAGTGCGTTTCTGCTGACTCCAAAGACACCCTAACTAAATTACCTGCCCTCACCTGTGACATCAACTTGCCTCTACCCTGGGAATGATTTCCTCAAGACCCACACGCATTCTCAACCCTCTAACCCATCGCCTGGGAGTTGGTGAAAGCAGGCTCACACATTTTCCAGGAAGCCAAGCCTGATGTGTGAAGATGAATTATACATGACCCGTTATCAATAACATAATATGCATATACTGACTTTGCTGGTTTCCTTATTTGGATGCCACTTTTGCTTTATTTTATAAATGTAAAAGAAAATGTATCAGGACTCTCACACTTTTACTGAGGACCTCACACAAAATAACCCAATTTCCCAGAGAAGATCCTAGACTTCACAGGCTTGAATTTCCCCACTGCTGAGATTTTCAGGGAACTAACGCTTGTTTGATTAGGGAGAGATTTCTTTTTTTTTTTTTTTTATCATACCCAGGTAACCAATTTTTAGAAAATTAGCATTCTTCAAAGTACACTTAATGCAAATGACAGCAAACATAATTGAATCTCTCTCTCTGATGATTTAGGAGGTACTTCTTAATGTCACTCCCCTTTTATTCACGACTCTAAAAAAAACTGGATAATAAAATTAAAGCCTTACATTTGCTCACTGGGGCTTTCTGCGTGTTACACAGTTATGGGACTAAGTCCAAACATAAATGTCACACCTGGTTTCTTGGGGTTTTTATCAGAACCACCTGCGTTGCACTGACTACTATGGGAAGATACTCAACCCACCGTCTGGGTCAGTCTACTGCAGGGGTTCTTAACCTTGTTTCTTAACCTTGTTTGCCAATCAGGTGAAAACCACAGACCCCTTACTAAGTCCACACTATACTGTGTATTTAATAAATATATCACATCTGTACCAACACGTCCCCACAAGAATAATGTTTTTTTTTGAATTTCAATCCAAGCTCACGGACCCCTGGTTAAGAATCTGCAGTAGAAATGCATGCACTGAGCTGGGTGGATACTTAGACTGGCTCCCTTAAGCAATGAGACGTTAGCTCTGAATTCCAAAGTGGTTATGGAAAAAAACACTGAATTCTCCTATTGGACAGATAATTCCCACCTAAAGTAGCTGTTTTGAGGCTTAGAGATTTGTGTGTTATATTTCTAACAAAGTGTCTTGTGCTTATTAAATGCTCAGTAAATGGTAGCTATTATTAAGGAAATGGCCTGAGAGCCTGTGAGGAGCCAAAAAGTTATTAGTCAGGGTGTCTCATAAATATTCTGGCTTGCATCTGTTTTCCTAGTAGATGGAAAAATCAATTCTACTCCATGAGTCCCTTTTAGAGCACAATTCGAGTCCCTCTCAATAGACAAAGATGCCAAGAGAAGCAGGAAGAATGCAAGAGGTAAAAGTCACAAGGTCAAGGGAGCTGTGGAGAGACCTGAGAGCAAAGACTTGAGTTTGTGTCCCTGACGTGTTTAGCCAACCCTTTGGCGCAGCCCCAGCCCATTTCATTGCTGGACAGGGCTCAAGGTTATGAAGTGTTTCAATGGAGTCCACATTTGTTCCTTTTCTTTTTTTTATAGTTTACATTATAGTTATCCCACACAATATTTTAAGTTATGACAAGATATATAATGGCCTGTATCTGTCATTGCAATGTCATTCAGAACAATTCCAATGTCCCGAAAATGCCCCCATATTACACCTATTTTTCCCTCTCCCTCCCCTCAGAACCTCCGGTGGCCACTGCCTCCACATCAATGATAAAGGTTCTTCCATTGCTAGAATAACAATAAGTCCATAGCAGAATACCAGTAGTCTACTCTAACCCATCATTCATTCCCCAACCCTGAGGATTCTGGGATGGTGATGCCCACTCCACCTCTAATTTAGAGGGGTCTTAGACCCCATGGAGCAAATGGATGGGACTATTTTGCTTGCAGTTGTAGACTCTCTGTTCCTTGGGGTGGGCATTGTTCATCATCACTTCCTTGTTCGTTGTCCTGGGTGAGTCCAATGAACTGGAGAGTAGGTGCTGCAACTCTGTTGAGATTCAGGGCCTGACTGACACATGGACAGACCAAAGATTTAAGTCTCTTGGACATAAACCTATCAGCTCTAGTACTAATTATAGGTTAAATATAAGGGGCAGAAGAGCCATGTGTAGGGAAACCACAAGTGACTCCAACTCTATCACACTGGAGAGGATAAATTCCAAACTCCTGAGCTGTCAGTCCTGCCTATAGTGTCTGGATGTCTCCAGAGCCCTCAGTGTTCCTTTCTAAACGTGCACCTACTGGTTCCATCATTTCTTCTTTCATGCAGCTTCTATTATGAGTGCAGAACTGTTCTTGGTGATGGGGAAACACTGGTGACTGAGTTGGACTTGGACTTGCCTTCACAAAATAATTAGAAGAAGAACAGATGTGACATGATGAGATGGCCTGATCCAGTCTTGGGGAGGGAGGAGAGGAGGTTCAGGGAAGGCTTACTGGGGGAAGTGACATTTAAGCTGAGACCTGGAGGATAAAGAGGGGTTAGCATCCAAGCTTTCCCCTGTCAAGCTGCACAGAATAAGACTCCACCTTTCAAACATTTGAAGGCAGCTCTCTGAAGTCATGTCCAGTCTTGTCCTATTCGCTGTCTCTGCTATAGCCACACTGGCCTCCATGATGTTCCCACTGAGATCTTCTTTTCTTCAAAAACCACATTCTCTCTCCACAGATGACATCATTTCAGGCCCTTTACCACGCTTCCGACCCCACTGTCAACACGCGCCATTTGGCCAAAATGTCTACCAAAGGGCATTGCAGCCTCATTAATTTCTATCCTCAGCCACCCTGCTAGTGGATCAATGATGAAAAATTCCATCTTGATGGCAACAAAAGACTTGGAGTCTTCTTGTGTGCCCAAGGCTTCATATCAAGAGGGTTTTTCTTCTCTTATTTGTTTGGAAATGTCTTCAGATCTACAATGATGCACCAACCAGGTGCCAGACACCAGGAGTGAGATGGTTCTGGGCAGATTGGGTTCCCCAGGAAGCAGATGCCAAGACAGAGTGAGGAATGAAGAGTGGTTACTGGGGAGTCACACATGCAAAAGGGAAAGGGAGGAAGCTGGAATGGAAAGGAGAAGGCACCAGACCACAGAAGAGCCCTGACAAAGCCTGCCTGAAAGAAGAGTCTCTCATCAGGTGGAGACGAGCAGACCCTTGGACCACCTACCACCTTGCTGAATCGTAGAGAACTGCACACCCTTGGCCTCCACTGCTTTGCCCAATCACTGACCAGGGCCAAGCCTGAGAACAGCATAGTCCCACTCAAAAACTGAGGCAGACTCTGATGACGCTCACGGCTGGGCATCGTGCATCCGTTCTCGAAGGGGGATCTGAGCAGCACATCTCCGTGTCAGCCACAATGGTGAACACAAAGGAGAGAATCGCTGCCCACCGGAAGCCTGTCATCTGAAGAGACAGACCCTGGACTACTAATCACACAACTGATATTTCCGTAATGACTGTGATTTTTAAAAGAACTGTGAAGGAGAAAGGAGAGGAACAGGATGGGGTGAGAACTTTCTAATAGGAGAGTCTTGCCTAGCAATTACCAAACAATTAGCCAGCAAGCAGATACGGAGGGCTTCCTTGAGGAAGGATGTGTGTGGGTTTTTTGGTTTTTTTTTGTTTGGTTTCTTTAATAAACTTTATTTTTAGATCAGTTTTATGTTTACAGAAAAACTGCACAGAAGATACAGAGAGTTGCCATAAACTGCTCCCCCCCACCCCACCCCCGCCAAACATACACACAATTTCCCCTATTATTAACGTCTTGCATTAGTGTGGTATCTTTATTACAAGTGATGATCCGATACTGATATATTATTAAGAAGTAAAGTCCACAGTTTGCATTCGGGCTCACTCTCTGCATTGTACAGTTCTGTGGGCTTTGACAAATGCATAAGGCCACGTGCCCATCATTACGTATCTTACGGGACAGCTGCATCTGCTGTGTTTCAGGAGACATCTTGCCCTGATTTCTAGGGCTTTGGTGACCCACCTGTCCAGGGATGGATGAAGGTGAGGGCCCCTAACCTGGCCATTTTATTTCCCCCAACTGAGCAGCAGTAAATAACAGTGAAAGAGGGAGGGGAGAGCAAATGAAAGACACACGGGGATAATCCTAGAAGGGAGAGAAAGGACAAGAAAACATTCTTTTCTTTTGTCTCCAAAGCCAGGTGACAGAGAATGGAAATGGGGAATGTAGATCAAAACGTAATTTTCCCTTACAAGCTGCGGTGAGGTCAGGGGCTGGGAAGGTAGTGGGCCCTAGGGAACTGCTCACGTGGCAGTAACTCACTGGCAGCTCTGCACAAAAGCGGCGCTTATTAAAGGTCAAATGGA